>JBBPMY010000911.1:0-10756 GCA_038090615.1 Phylloporus gajari
CGCATGGTCGCTCAATGGTTGCAATACCAGGCGTACTAGTGGAAAGAGGGCAACAAGCCTAGGCTACTAAGGTACTATACTAGTAGTAGCCGGAACTTCGTAGGTGCGCCGCAACTATTAAGGTTCACGTTCAGAGTTTCAAGACAAACTGAAAGGACATGGCTAGGACTGCTGGAGATGTTCGACGGGCTACGATTGAGGTCCTGGTGGACTACGATTGAGGTCCTGGTGGACGGAAAGCAAAGGTTCCACGAGGCCTGAGATGAAGGTCTATTTATAGACCTCACGGATGTCCGTCAATGAGACTATTCGCTACCTACAACGAAAATGGGTCATCCAGACCATTTATTGCCACCGAGAAGTGGTGTCTGAGGTGAGTCATGCCCAAAACACGCATTCATGCAGTTACAGTTTTAATTGCCCTAACACGCGTAGATCATCAAAAGATAAAGGTTGTCTCACTGGAACATTCGCTCAAACAGACACCTTCCGAAATGTCAACACTCACGAAGTTCGTTGGCTCCTAGGAAAAAGAACTTGCCACAGCGCTCTCGGAGTGTCTGCAGACGACCCTTTCATTTCTGTAATTACTGCGTACGGATCTTAAATTGTACAATACACTCTCGAATCCCAACTGGGTCCAGGAGTGCCCGGAGGGCTGTTGGAATGTCACAGCCGGTAGGTCCGACTCGTAGCTGCAGCTCGTCACGCGTCACGTCACACGAGCGACGTACATCAAGATGTGCGTTATCGGACATAGGTAGCATCATCCGAGTGCTCAGTTATTTGATTGCGCAAAGCAGTGTCCGTAGCGTTGTTCTACCTAGAAACAAAATGTATTACGCAGGTGGGATTACTATGATGTAATATATGCACATTTATTCCGCCGCGTTTTTCATGCAGTCCCGCCGCGTTTTATCGTAGTCCCACCGCGTTTTTTGGGTAGTAACTCGTAGTAGTCACAATGTTTTAAAAACGAAAGCAATGTGCATTGGCAATATAGTACTACATCTCTGCTGTCTGTGCTGTCGTCTAGACCCATTCCCTATACACCTTCGTGCGGACGGTCCGACTCTATGATGTAATATATGCACATTTATTTTGCCGCGTTTTTTGTGCAATCCCGCCGCGTTTTTCGGGTAGTAGATTGACGGAGTTTATATTCCATTTATGGTAATTGTTACATAAGCTCGGAGCGACCTTAGGGTCCCTTTTCTTTTCCATACTTACCAAGTGAGTAGCACGGATAGCAAACGCGCGACCACGGAAGTCCACCTCGAACCCCACCAGTCGAAGCCAAGGCTATAGTGGACCAAGGCAACAACACGTGCACGGCCACCCAACGGCGAGGTCAGCAAGTCCACGAAACGATCGCTGACATCGCGAACCCAGATTGGCAACATGCGCAGGGCCGACAAAGCCAGTGGACGAGCCGCACCACCAAGCAACAGCCAATGCGGCGAGTGTAGCTCAACCGCAGTGCCCTGGCACAGAGGAATGCGCACAAGAACTGACCAGCACAGAGCGCAGCCACTCGCTCGACTATCGACAACGCCAACGACACCAAGGCATCACCAGCAGTCGACGAGGGCGAACGGCCAGACGTAAAACGCCCACCGAACACGCTCATTGAGTACCCCAAGCCACCAGGCAACGTCGACGAGGAAGTCGAGTGAGCGGGTATTGGCAAGGCGGCAGAGTCGGACCGTCCGCACGAAGGTGTATAGGGAATGGGTCTAGACGACAGCACAGACAGCAGAGATGTAGTACTATATTGCCAATGCACATTGCTTTCGTTTTTAAAACATTGTGACTACTACGAGTTACTACCCAAAAAACGCGGTGGGACTACGATAAAACGCGGCAGAACTACAAGAAAACGCGGCGGGACTGCATGAAAAACGCGGCGGGATTGCACAAAAAACGCGGCGGAATAAATGTGCATATATTACATCATAGATTTAGACCTCAATTTCCCCATCGCACTCGTCGCCTCTTTCTCGGTCCTCTTCTTGGACCTGCCCACACCTCCTGGTACTTTTCGAGACAAGCTGGGCGCATGGATTGGATGTAAGTCAAATCGCGGCATACAAGTATTGATTAGGCTGAGACCTCGCAGAGGAAATATGTTCGTGATTAGGAACACGGTCGCACGTGCGATCGCATTAACCTGGGGCGGTACCACTGTATCATAGACCTCGGCCACGGTACTCGTCCCGTTTGTCTTTGGTCTCGTCGGTCTCCTAGTCTTGATCGCATATAAGATGACCCTTGCAACACATCCCCTCGTATGCCACTTGCCTTTGAAAGTTGACATCTCATATGAGAGCTTTTAGGTGCCGTTGACGCTGATGAACAATGCAACCAGCCTCAGCGGGTAGGAATCCTCCACCGTCGACATGCAAAATCACTCGTCCTGTTCCCCATCAGATATGTTCAGACGTTTTGCATTTCCCTCGTTGCGACGACCATATTCTGTAAGTTGTGCCCTGCAGCCTTCACACACACTCACATACTCGTCCCGTATATTTCTTCCCAGTCTACTTTCAGGCCTGCCATGGCGCCTCTCTCGTCCGTTCTGGCGTCTACATCCTCAGTTTCTGCTCATTTGCGCCTGCCTCGATTTTCGGGGGTCTGTTAGTGAGAACGACGGGCCGATACGGCCACAGATTTGGGTTGCGTGGGTGTTCGTGCTTGTCACTATGGGCCTGCTAAGTGCCGCGGTCGACATGGGGCTCAAAACGTCACTTGGGTATCTGGCTCTGCTCGGTCTTGGCATGGGGTATGTCTCGTTCGTGGCTGTTATCCGAGGGCTGATCCCTGTCAGGATGTTGTACGCAACGCTCGTGTATCCATCCAAGCACCGCTATCAATTAAACAAAACACACCTGCCCTCGCGTGGATGTGGTTTCTCCGCTCGTTTGCTGGCGTAAGTATCTCATACCCACACTCGAGCACGCGCTCACGCCTCGGGCAGGTCTGGGGTATTGCCATTGGGAGTACCGTCCTCCAAAACGAGCTCACAAGGGCGCTCCCTGCATCCTTGTTGAGTGAGATCCCACATGGCGCACTCGGGCTGTATGCGCTCATCCCTGGGATCGCCACGCTCCCCCCGCAGAGCGCGGCACAAGTACGCGTTGCGTTTGCAAGCAGTCTGAGCGTGCTGTGGCAGGTGTTGGTGGTGGTGTGTGCGGTTGGCAGTATTGCCCCGGTGTTCATGCGCGGTCTCCCGCTCAGTCACGCGCTTGATCCGAGCTGGACGATTAGTACACAAACGGACACAGACACGGACAAGGAAAAGGGAGACGTGGACAGGGAGATGTTGCGTGAGACGGACATGAACGGGGAATGCGAGACTCCGGTTGTATAGCAAGCAGATTGAAATTCTATCATGTACTAACATCGTTCTTGTACGCACGAAGTCATTGTAGACATTGGACCATTATTCATTTGCCTGTTGCTGTCCAGGTGAGGTACCGCGTCGGCAGCTACTCTGGCTGTGTCCACACTGTACCCGTCAACTCTGCCACAATCATCTGTGCGACGACTTCAGCGCTAGGAAAGCGGAGAGATATGACATCCAATTCATACGTATATGTCTTGGAGAGGGAGCACACCATCCCATCCAAGTGCACGCGGAACGCCGTGTCCCGAGTATCCAGCTGCAACGAACTGGTCGATGAACCGCGGGCTCTCGCCCGGGTTCAAACTTACCCTCGAACATGACGGGTAAGTGCAGAGTCTCGCCAAACGTCGGCGCATTGTCGTCGATATTAAGGGGGAGTGGCCTCGCGTCCAACACTGAGGTGGCCAACAGTCTCTCGTCAACCGTCTTGACAGATCGCGGGAACGAGCACTCGTAACCCTGTAAACAGCATGCACGTCACGAAATGGTGCGCGTACAGAGGATAGACGAACATACTCTGTTGCTACGGCTGCCGCGCTAAGTACTTTGGATGCGTTGCGGACCCCGGGGTGTAACGCGCGTGCCACTCCGGTGAGGTCATACGCGTCCGGGAATGCTCAATTGAAAGGGTTTCGTGACTCATGAGTTTGACTCGAGTGACCAGAGGTTAGCTGCACTTCTTCCACTGATGTCGATGCCCCAGTGCCACCGTCCACGAATGACAAGAGTGCACAGGTAAACCATCAGCCACCATCTTGAACTCCACTTGGACGCCGCATGCCGGTAAGGTCTTCAATGAACCATGATTCCTGAGCGTCTGTGGTTCAACTGCGTGGCTAGCAAGCGATGTGATCCAGCCACAAAACGTGGTTGAAAATTGTCGAATCGCTTATCAAGGCTCCGCACACGAAACGCGTGTTTTCATTCATCAAAGTAAACCTTCCACTGTGCGTCCTGTACATTTTTCAAGCGCTTTGGCTGAATCCCTGCGAGTCGACCTTAGCACCCTAGTTTTGCCCAAAGCTTCGAAACAGTCGACTGGGATCACTTGCTTATCGGTGTAGTTTGTCTCGAAGGCTAAAAGGTCATTCCCAGCCGTAGTACGGATTCGCTATAAACTCAATATCTGCAGGATCGTACCAAAGGCCATATCAGAGAAAGTAGCATCTATGCCCCCACTTCCAGGGAATCCTGTATGTCGTCGGTGTCGTACCCGTGCATGAGCTGATAGAAGATTCGCTGCTCATTTAGCGTCACATTGTCTTTGTCGGGGAAAGTGGAGCGGGAAAAAGTTCAGCTATCAATCTCCTCCTTGAAACTGGTACTTTCGCCCCCGTCTCCAACGACCGTGATCCATGCACCCAAGCGGGTACTGGTTACGAGACCACTCTGAACGGCGTGAAATACACCCTGTGGGATACCCGTGGTCTTGGTAACGGTCGCGGCTTATTTCGAAATGTCTTTGGGATCGCGACGAGTTCTGAAAATGAACTCAAGAGCTTTCTCAGAGAAAGGCATCGAAGACGTGAGATCGACCTCCTTGTGTATTGCGTCCGCGGATCTAGGGCGACCAAAGCGTCAGTGAAGTACTACAATGACTTCTGCGTCGTCACACGTCAGCTGGCTGCCCCGGTGGTCCTCCTGGTAACTCAATTGGAGCGAGAGCCGACGAATATGGAAGAATGGTGGAATAGAAACTTTCCTGCTCTCGAGAGGCTAGAGATGGAATTCGATGGCTATGCCTGCATTACCACGCTCCCGAGGCACAGTCGAATAGCTGAATCTAGGGAGAGGCTGGTCGATCTCATCACCAGGAATCATCACTGGCATGCAAGGCATAGTGGATCTTATTTTGGCTCACCGGTCCGGACGTTTGTACCCTCTGCGCCGGCACCACGCCGAGGATTGCTCGGGAGTCTGTTCAATGGTGGTGCTCGCGATCATAGCCCAAGCAATGATCAATTTTCTGGGGCCGCAGCTTTGACAAGAAGTTCGAGCTACTATACAGCAGAGTCTCCTGGGTCTTCTATGCCCCCTAGCCCTGTTTTAGAACCCCCAACCCCTTCCGGTTCAATTGCTATACAGATTCCCCCAATCGATATAAATTTACCAAGAGTCGACAGACCATCACAGGCTTCCGGAGAAGACACTTCTAGTGTGGGTTCTCCACTGCACTCACTATTTACAGGGTAAGCAACCTTAATGTATCTCAAGCTCATCAGTTCAGGAATGCGTGAAGTTCCCACGGTAGTGCAGCTTCGCACATGGAAGTGCCCCTTGAGTTGTTGACAGACGACGCTGAAGGTTTGTTCCCAGTTCCCTTGATGCATCCACTGTATCTTCTCTCTATAGATCAGTTGATAAGCGAATTACCTTTAAGACATTCAGTTGTGAGAAGGAAAAGTTACGCGATCCGACATGGCCCTTTTGGAGATATCTGGGAATGCGACTTGATTTCGGAAGAATCGTCCCGTACCCTGGTGAGGCCAGTGTTAGTGTATTTGGGATAACGTTGATCAAAATGATTAGGTTGCTGTGAAAGTATTCAAGCTGGCCACAAATGACCTCGATAAACTGAGATCTCACAAAAAGGTAGTATTGAACTCCACTCTTGGGGCGACGATGAACCACCCATTGGCTCTAGAAACTTAATGTGGAATTGAGAGTTTTGGTAAGATTACGCCATCGGAATATTGTTCCATTACTGGGGATTGTGTCCGACTTTGGGCCCTTGCCGAGCACGGTCAGCCCGTGGTTTCACAATGAATCTCTGTCGCATTACCTGGATGGACACCTGTCACTGTCAGACAAGCACTCGTTGGTGGGTTCATGTACAACTTTGGATCGTCATGAGCTCAATAAATCTGCCATAGCTCGGGGATATTGCCGCTGGTCTGTGTTATCGTACGTACAATTTCATAGTCGTGCTCGGAACAACGTCCTACCATATTCCACAGTCCACAGTAATGGCATCACCCACGGCGACATGCATAGTGTGGGTAGCGCCCGCTTAGATGGTACTTGGAGGAATGATTAATTGTTCTTCCTTCCACAGGACAATGTTCTGATTGATGCTGATGGGAGAGCTTGCCTCACGGATTTCGGGCTCTCTCTCATCATTGAATTTGTGGACACGTCGTACTTGAGGTCCAGCTTTTGTGGTCCCGTGCAGTTCGCAGACCCTGTGCTGGTTCAACAAGTGCATGAATCAAACAATCATATAGATTTCCCCCCCAAAAAACCCTTTGATATATACTCGTTTGGGGGACTCTTACTCCATGTTTGTACAATTATTTTTTTGCGCGACATCATAACTAATTCATTGACAAGGTTTTGTCTGAGAAGAAGCCGTATGATGGACTTTCTCCCCCCAACATTTTCCTGAAGGTTTTGAGGGGAGAGCGGCCCACAATTCCGACACAAAACAAGCATGTTGCTCTTCACAAGTCGCTGATTCAAAGGTGTTGGGATCGTGACGAGCACAAACGACCATTAGCTGATAATCTGACGGCGATGTTTGTCGCCGACAGTACCAAGCGGGCCGAGCAGGCCAGGCGGCACCCTGTATGTCGTCGGAGTCGCGCCCGTACATGAGCTGATAGAGGATTCGCTTCTCGTTTAGCGTCACATTATCTTTTTCGGGGAAACTGGAGTGGGGAAGAGCTCGGCTATCAATCTCCTCCTTGAGACTGGTACTTCCGCCCCCGTCTCCAACGACGGTGAACCATGCACCCAAGTCGCCGCTGGTTACGAGACCACTCTGAACGGCGTGAAATACACCCTGTGGGATACCCGTGGTCTTGGTGAAGGTCGCAACTCTTTTCGAAATATCTTTGGGATTGCGATGAGTCCTGAAAATGAACTCAAAAAATTCCTCAGAGAAAGGCATCAAAGACATGAGATCGACCTTGTTGTATATTGCATCCGCGGATCTACGGCGATTAAAGCATCAGCGAAGTACTACAATGACTTCTGCGTCACCACACGTCAGCTGGCTGCCCCAGTGGTCATCCTGGTAACTCAACTGGAGCGAGAACCGATGGATATGGAAGAATGGTGGAATAGAAACTCTCCTGGTCTCGAGAGGCTGAAGATGGAGTTCGATGGTCATGCCTGCATCATGACGCTTCCAGAGCACCATCGAATAGCTGAATCCAGAGAGAGGCTGGTCGATCTCATCACTAGGAGGCGTCGCTGGCAGCTGCAGCGTAATGGATCTTATTTTGGCTCACTGGTCTCGACACCTATTCACTCTCCACCTTCAACCCCTTCCAGCGCAACCGCGGAGCTTACACAGATTCCCCCAATCAATACAGATTTACCAGGATTCGATAGACAGTCACAGGCTTCCGGAGAAGAGACTTCCAGCTTGGGGTCTTCACAGCACCCGCTATTTACAGGGTAAGCAACCTTAATGTGTCTCAAGCTCATCGGCTCAGGGAATGTCCCATATGATAGTGCCGCTTCACACATGGAAGTGCCCCTTGAGTTGTTGACGGACGACGCTGAAGGTTTGCTCCCAGTCTCCTTGATGACGATGCACCCACTGTATCTTTTCTCTATAGATCACTCGATAAGCGAAATACCTTTTAGACGTTCAGTCACCTCCACTGTAAGAAGCAAAAATTATCCGACCCGACATGGCCCTTTTGGAGATATCCGAGAATGCGATTTGATTTCGGGGGAATTGTCTCGTACCGTGGTGAGTCGATTCTAGAGTATTCGGAATAACTCTATTTAAAGTGACCAGGTTGCTGTGAAAGTGGTCAAGTTGGGTGCAGGTAACCAAGGTAATCTAAGATCCAAAGAAAAGGTAATATCGAACTCCTCCCCTTCCTGGAGCGATGAACGATCTACTGGTTCCAGATCCTTCGTAGAGAATTGAGGATTTGGGGAAGACTACACCATCAGAATATTGTTCCATTACTGGGGATTGTGTCCGACTTTGGGCCCTTACCGAGCACGGTCAGCCCGTGGTTCCACAATGGGTCTCTGTCCCACTACCTGGATGGACACCTGTCGCTGTTAGAAAAGCACTCGTTGGTGGGTTCATGCATAACTTTGGATCGTCACAAGCTCGATAAATCTGCTATAGCTCGGGGACATTGCCACTGGCCTGAGTTATCGTACGTGCCGTTTCATAATCGTGCTCGTAACAACCCCCCGACCACGCTCCACAGTCCACAGCAATGGCATCACCCATGGAGACATGCATAGTGTAGGTAGCGCTCACTCAAGTGATACCCAGGGGATTGATTGTTCTTCCACAGGACAATGTTCTGATTGATGACGATGGGAGAGCTTGCCTCATGGATTTCGGGCTCTCCCTCTTCAGTGAATTCGTGCGGGCGTCGTACTTGACGTCTAGCATGTGTGATGCCGTGCTTTTCGCAGACCCCGCGCTGTTTCGACATGTATATGAATTGCATGATGATCAAGTGATTTCTCATCCCACGAAACCATGTGATGTATACTCGTTCGGGGGACTCTTACTCCATGTTTGTATAACTCATTTTTTCCCTTGACATCATGGCTAATTCATCGACAAGGTCTTGTCTGAGAAGAAACCCTATGATGGGCTTTCTCACACTGACATTTTCCTAGAGGTTTCGAAGGGAGGGCGGCCCAGGATTCCGATGCACGACGAGCATGTTGTTTACAAGCCGCTGATTCAAATGTGCTGGGATCGTGATGAGCACAAACGTCCATCGGCCGATGATCTGGTGACGATATTTGCTCAGCACACCACGAAAAATGCGAGATTTAGTTATAACTATATGATCGGTTTTCGTACGGAATAATCGATTATATTTGTTTGTAGTCTGCAGTCAACCAGAGAAACAAGGACTATGTAATGAAGGGAGTCAACGAACGGCGTGTTGCGAGGCCCTCTTGTCGGTCAGCCAGGGGAGGAGACATGTAGCCACTGGTTGCATGCATGACGCACGAGTAAGTGATCACACCTCGACAGTGCGTACGTGCGGTGCTACTCGTGAGGGGCCCTGTAGGTTCCATCACCATGGCCCCCGTGTGTATGAAGCGTGGGTTCGAAGCGTGTCGTACACGTCTCAGCGTATCCAAAGAGTTTTGTGAGTTTGAGTGGCAGAGAATATACCTTGGCTGGTGGATAGTGCGTACCGAATGTTTGATTCAAAAGGGCCCAATGGTTGAGTGTGATGGGCTGCACGAATGTGCTTGTAGCTCCCTGTGGCTCCGAGTCAAGTCGGCGACGCCACCCCGCACGTACCGCAGTCTCACGGTCCTGCTGCACCTCCTCGACGTGTCGATCCGTAAACAAAGAACAATATGGCCATCTTCCATGAGATCGACATCATCCGAGCACGTTTTTTCCGAATGACATTAAAGATGACGCGGGTGTGCTTGCCATACTTCAAATTTCAAACTCCAAGGCTGCGACACGTTCAAATCCTTACATAAGTGCCACTGTCTCAGGTCGCCTCGCACAAACCTGACGGTAACATTGGGGTCCCTCTGGAACCTGCTACAACTAGCTGCCATAGTAAGCTGCATGATATATTCGCACCTTTTACATACTGACTTTTTGTAGTCTCAGATCCGCATTATCTAGGTACTGCTTATTCAGTCGTTCTACAATCTCCGGCTGCTCAACGATCTAGTTCCTAGCGCTACACACCCCTTTCGCTTTCCCAGCCCCAAACACACTGTTGCCTTGCCATCCGATGTCTCTAAATAGTTCTGCATTTCCTCTCCGCACTCGGTACAGGGTGGTCGGGGAAGTTGATGACCTCAACAGAGCCGTCGAGCTCGGCCGAGAAGCGTTGTCACTTTGCCCACATGGGCGTCTAGATCGGTCGATGTATTTGAATAAGCTTTCGACATGCCTCTCTGCTCGATTCAAGCGGCTTGGAGATATAGATGACCTCACTGAGGCCATTGCTCTTGCCCAAGACGCGCTTTCACTTTGCCCACCCAGCCACCATCATCAGGCGGCGGGGTTGAATACACTTGCGTTCTCTCTGTGCGCTCGATACGATCATTCTGGGAAAACTGAAGACCTTGATCAAGCTATTAGGCTCACTCGAGACGCATTGTTGCTTTGCACACCAGGGCAGCTGCATCGAAGAATATATCTGAAAAATCTTGCTTCCTATTTCTACGCTCGGTACAACACTCTACAGAGAATTGATGACCTCAGTGAGGCTATTGTTCTCGCGCGAGAAGCACTATCACTCTTCCCGCCCGAATACCAAGTGCGGTCGGAGTCACTGGATGCTCTTGCGTCATATCTTTTCAGTCGGTATAGCCGGCTCGAGGGTCTTGACGACCTCAATGAGGCTGTTGATATCCTTCGTGATACTTTGTCACACC
>JBBPMY010000912.1:0-10753 GCA_038090615.1 Phylloporus gajari
TTTATGGATATTTTAGAGGTTGTTTTTCTACATTTTGACTGTTTGTCAAAATGTGGAAATTCACCACTCAAATTTGACCTCTAAAATTTTTGCAAATCAATAACATTGTTAATTTGTAGAAATTTTAGAGATTAGAATGCAGTCTCTTGACAAAACTGGTCATGACTGGTCATAACTGATGGTAGGACTGTTCAAGACTGATTATCATTGGTTTTTGTTTGGTTATCTTATTTTCAAGATTTTCAAAAACTAGTTATGGTCTGATTATACTTCTTACAGGGTAAAAAACCAGACTGAACTAGACCTTTAACTACTAGGGATGGTGAGCATTGGATCCACTCAACTAGAGATCAACAATGAGGTGAACTGTGAACTACAATTGGTGATGATTTTGTTGTAGAGCCTGAAGTGTTTGTATATGTGGTGGAAGAAAAGTTCTGAGATGCTTTCTACAGTGATGCATTAGTTGGGATAAAAATACCCCCCCTTGTAGATGTGGTCTACTATGACCAAAACAGAATTAAATCTGTTGGAAGAGGGTAGGCCAATGATAAGGTCACAGGAGATTGACTGGAATGGACAGGACCTGGTGGCTTTCATAGAAGTAAGTAGTAGGATAGTAAGATGTGTATTAGCTTTGTTTTGCTGACACACCCCAAAACCTTTCATATACTTTCAGACATATGGGGCAAGGTCAGGCTATCAGAACTTGACAGAGATGAGTTGATGAGTTTCAAGATACCTGGGATGGCCTATTGTTTTATAGTGTCATATCCCAAGTTTTTCACTAAGTACAACTCCTAACTCCATTCCACTTTTCTTATGATCTCCAATGTGTTCTCCTAGAGAACATGACCTGGAGCTATCAGACTTTCCTATTATAGTATAGATTCCTTTTCTGTCATCCTTGTTTACTTGTTTGAAGTACCCTGACTCAGCAAGGGTGTGCAGTATCTGGTTTTCTCTATGACCAGGGCATAGCCTCAGAGTTCAACTCCTCCAATCTCCTTACTCATCTTGTTACCAATACCTAGGAAA
The DNA here is from genome assembly GCA_038090615.1 of Phylloporus gajari. Taxonomy (NCBI): domain Eukaryota; kingdom Fungi; phylum Basidiomycota; class Agaricomycetes; order Boletales; family Boletaceae; genus Phylloporus; species Phylloporus gajari. Next base: position 1,039 of record JBBPMY010000912.1, read on the forward strand.
TCATAACATTCTCCTTAGTAATCTCTGCATAGGACTTAGTATATAAACTGTAACTTCAAGCTCTGTACACTTCAGTTCGAATATTAAATTAGTCTCTACTCCTTCCTCTCACTTGAATACTTAGTACTCTCCTCTGATTACCTCTGACCTCCAACCCAAATATGGGACAGGACTTTGACAAGGGCACACCACATAAGGTGAAGCCAACGTCCTATCTGTCCAGAACTCCAAAGTTTTGGAGTTCCCCTCAGGAGTCAACCTGGACTTAACAGTATATTTGAACTCCCACTTGTCACAAGTTCTCATGGATACCTGCTCAAAGACAAAGCTAGCAGCACAAAAGCTCCCCCATGCTGGCTCAATCCCAACTCTGAAAGGAGGCGGTATATCTGTCTTTGATATCCCTCTCAGAGATACTAGCACCATGCACTTCAGTTTCACAGCTCGTCCACAACCACATGATTCCATCTCTACTGTAGGACTCCACAACAGACCCTCATCTCTGCCCCCATTGATCCCCTCTAGAACCCCTGCTAATAGAGCAACTCCACCCAGTTGTCACTCAAACAACATATACGGAACTCCAGCAGCAGGAGAACCCCCTGAAGGCCAAGCAGACCTGGGTGAAAACCCAGGAGATGACCCTAGAGACCCCAATGAAGATGACATTGAAGAGCTAGTCCATAGCTACTCAACAAGCCCCAAAACCCATGTACCCAAAGATGCCCTCACCTACTTGGCTAACACTATAGAAAGTCTAGCCAAGTCCTCCCAGCATCCCTCCACCTCTGAGTCTAGCCAACAAATGAAAGTCCAAGAACTGGACCAGTTCAATGGCACAGATCCTTGCAAACTCTGAGCCTTTCTTGTACAATGCAAGGTGAATTTTCAAGACCGACCCAGAGCCTTCACATTGGACCGAGCAAAGGTTATCTTTGCCCAGTCATATCTCAAAGGGATCGCCCTCGAATGGTTTGAGCCTGATCTCCTAGAAATGGTAGATCTGGACCTCTGTCTGATCTGAATGGACAGCTACAAGGAGCTCATCAAAGAACTCCAGATGAACTTTGGTCTGTATGATCTGGTCAGAGATGCAGAGCACCAATTAGATCATCTATTGATGAAGGATGGACAGCACATCAATAAGTATGTTGTGGAGTTCAATTGCCTTGCCTCTCAAGTCCAAGGTTATGGAGGAGGTGCCCTCTGGCACCACTTTTACAATGGTCTCCCTGACTGTATTAAGGATGAAATCTCCCAAGTTGGCAAGCCTCCGACAATCAAGGGACTGTGCACTCTTGCCCATGCCATAGATGCCAGGTATTGGGAGTGCAAGTCCAAGGTAAACTGACAAGCCAAACCCTCAACCTCCTTGAAGAACTCCAACAAGCCCTCTACCTCATCCTTCTTCACATCTAGCTCTGGTGGCTTGAAAGACTCCAGGGACTCCAAGGAGTCCAAGGGAAAAGCCACCCCCACAACTCCGAAGCCTGACCTCTCCTTTAAATTAGGGAGCAATGGCAAACTCACTGCTGCAGAGTGCAAAAGGTGCTTCAACAATAAACTTTGCATGTTCTGTGGAAGCGGCAGACACATGGCCAAGGAATGCCCTAAGTCCACCTCAAGAGCATCCAAAGCTTGTGCTGCCTCTACCAAGGCTCTGGAAACCCAACTGGAGGTCTCCTTGGAGACAAAAAAATAATCAGTGACCTCTGTAACTCCGCACGGGTAGGAGGTCACATTGAACCTGACCATACACCCAAGGAGATTAGACTCAATGCATCTGCTCTCTCCAATCCCAAATCTCTTACACCCTCTGTTTCTTTAGCATCTTACCCTATTGCCCTGTTTTCCACTCTCATAGACTCTGGCTCCTCCAATTGTTTTATAGATACAGCATTTATTAATGAACATAATCTTTCAACTTACCCCATGCCTCCACTCCAACTCCAACTCTTTGATGGAACCTCAAACTCCACCATTACTCAAGCAATCAATCTCTATGTCTGTTTCAAAACCTGTTAAGTCTGGGTCAACTCCTGAGGGGAACTCCAAAACTCCAGAGTTCTGGATGGATGGGACATTGGCTTCATCTTATGTGGTGCGCCCTTGTCAAAGTCCTGTCCCATATCTGGGTTGGAGGTCAGAGGTAATCAAAGGAGAGTACTAAATACTCAAGTGAGAGGAAGGAGTAGAGACTAATTTAATATTTGAACTGAAGTATGTACAGATAGTGTTCAAAAGTCCAGTCATGTAACCTTCCCATAACTGTAACCTAACTGAACTGTAACTGATCATAACTGATGATCAGTTACAGTTAAGGTTAGGACTGATTTGGAAAAATCTGTAATCGCAAAAAACCGGTCATAACCGGTCTGTAACTGGTTACAGGAGGTGCATAGCCACCTCCCCTATCTCCTCTATTTTTTTGGGATTTTCTAGTATTTTTTCTCTGATTTTATAGCCCTACACTTACTCTTGATACATTTTTAGATCTCATGAACTGACATGTCATTTTAAATTAATCATATCTCAGTCATTTCTGAGTCGAATCTTTCGATTAGAGGGTCAGTAGATAGCTATTGATCTATAGAATATTCTGTGCTACCATGACAAGCAGGATTCCCACGGAAATAACCGGCTTTTCAAAAACCAGTCATAACTGGTCATGTAACTGGTCGTAACCATTTATAACCGGTTTTGGACGGTTAAGGTCCAGTTATGACCTCATTTGGAACTTCCCATAACCGGTTAGGTCACAGTTATGAAGTTTCAGGTCAAAAAACCGAATCTAACTGGACTTTTAAACACTAGAAGTGATGGTGTCATGTGTTGGGATAAACACACATTGTTTGGATAGTCAATCTACTACAACTAGGATAGAGGTAAAACTGGAGGATGGAGGGAGTTGTTCAATGAAGTCCATGGAGATGGAGTTCCATGGCTTCTTGGGGATAGGAAGTTGCTTAAGGAGTCCATAGGGCTTATGTCTTGGGACCTTTGCTCTAGCATAGGAGGTGCAGGAGGAGACGTAGTCCTTAACAAAGGTTTGGACTCCTGGCCAAGTGTATTCTCATCGAACAAGCTCTAATGTCTGATTCTGTCCAAAATGTCCTGAGACCGGGTGGTCGTGTTTGTATCAGAGGACCCGAAGACGAAGATCATTTGCATCAGGGACATAGATGCAGTTGTCTAGTCGGAGGAAACCTTTAGAGCCAACTGACCAATGGGAGTCAGGGGCTTCAGGAGTGGACATGTGAATGCTAGCCAGTGGATCACTAGGTAGCACAGTGAGTATGTTGGAGTGGAGTTGTTCCTTGTTGAACAAGGAACTGGAGCAGAGCACAGGAGCTGCTAAGGATGTAGCTCAAAGGGATGATGTGAGTTGCTCCTGGGTAAAGACAGGGCGGAAATTGTGAGGGTTGATGCGAGCATAGTCTTTATCCCCCTCTTTGGGATAGATGTCCCATTGGTGAGTGAGGGCATCAGGCTTAGCTCTGAGGCGTCTGGGGCAAAAACGGACAATCATATTGAACTGGGAGAGGAACTCTGACCACTGAGCCTGTTGGTGAGTCAGGAGTTTAGTCATTTCAAAGTACTCAAGGTTCTTGTGGTCAGTGATGACGTTGATTGGGGAGCCAGCCCCTTCTAGGTAGTGACGCTAAGTCCGAAAGGACTCATGGATAGTGAGGAGCTCTTTGTCATGAGTGTTGTAGTTTAACTCTGGGGCAGACAAAGTCCAAGAGTAGAAAGTAATGGGGCAGACTTCGTCATCTGGGTAACGGATGGAGAGGATGCCAGCAATGGCATAGTTGGAGGTGTCTGTCTTGATGATCAGTGGAGTGTTGGGCATCCAGTGTGTCAGGATGGGGGCAGAGGTAAAGGCATCCTTAAGGGCCTGAAAGGCTGAGTGACAGGAGTCATCAAAGGACCACGGAGTCCCTTTACGAGTAAGGCAGGTTAAAGGAACGACAATGTTGGAGTAATTATGGATAAAACACTGGTAGAAGTTGGCAAACCCTAGGAAGGACTGGATGTCCTTAACCTTGCAGGGTTCGGGCCATTCCTGGATGGATTTGACTTTCTCTGGAGACATAGTAAGTCCAGAGGGCGAGAGCTGGTAACCCAAGTACTCTGTGGAGTTGGTGTGGAACTCACACTTCTCGGGCTTTGCATAAAGGCCATGCATGCAGAGCCTATGAAGGACCTCACAGACATGCTCCTTGTGGAAGGCCATGTTGGCGGAGTAAACAAGGGTATCGTTCAAGTAAACTATTACACAGACATCTAGGAGGTCAGTGAAGATTGTATTGACAAACCGCTGGAATGCCACAGGAGCATTTGTAAGTCTGAATGGCATAACCAACCACTTGTAGGAGCTATAGCGAGTGTGGAAGGAAGTTTTCCATTTGTCTCCCTCTGTGATGCAGACTAAGTGATAAGTGTGCCAGAGATCAATCTTGGTGTAGATTTTAGCATGGCTCAGAGCATTGAGGAGATCAGAGATGTGGGGCAGTGGATAGTGGTCTTTCTTTGTAATCTTGTTTAGTCCTCTGAAGTCAACACAAAGTCGGAGAGAACCATTCTTTTTGCAGATGAAGAGGACCAGAGCAGCATGGGAGGAAGAGGAGGGTCAGATAAATCTGATGGAGAGGTGTTCATCGAGGAATGCTCAGAGGGACTCAAGTTTGGAGGGAGAAAGGGAGTAGGTGGTACCCAACAGAGGGCTAGCTCCTTCTTTGAGTTTGATCTTGAGGTCATGCTTGTGATGGGGTGCTAGGGTGTCAGCCCTTTGCTTACTGAAAACATCGGCAAAGTCATGATACTCTGGAGAGATCAATCTCTTTGAGCTCAGAAGAGGTGGAGTGTAGGTGGGTATCTTGAGGATGGAGTTGCAGGCTATACTGCATGGAACCTTCTAGGCGACAGGCTAGAGCAAACACAGGTGCACTTACTAGTGCAATATGGGGAGCCTTGTGGTCGGAGAAACTCAGTGGATCAGGAGATGGAGTTTCAACCTTGACCAGAGGGGTTGGAGGCTGTGGAGGAGAGCTTGGCTTTGTTGGCATAGACTGCTCAGGTGAATGGAAAGAGATACTGCTTGAAACCCAATCAATCAACAGATTGTAGCAGGTGAGTCAGTTGTGTCCAAGTACAAGGGAGCAGAAGCCATCCAATGGAGTGACATAAAATGTTGTCAGAATGATATCACTGGTTTTGAAACAGACATGGAGATTGATTGCTTGAGTAATAGTGGAGTTTGAGGTCCCATTGAAGAGTTGGAGTTGTAGCGGAGGCACAGGGTAAGTTAAAAGATTATGTTCATTAATAAATGCAGTATCTATAAAACAATCAGAGGAGCTAGAGTCTATGAGAGCAGAGAATGAAGGAATAGGATAAGAAGTTAAAGAGATGGAGGACATAAGGGACTTGGGATCAGAGAGAGCAGACACGTTGAGTCTGATCTCCTTGGGTGCACGGTCAGGTTCAACGTGACCTCCTATCCGTGTGGAGTCACGGAGGTTGCTGATTATTTTTTTATCTCTGAGCAGACCTCCAGTTGGGTTTCCAGAGCCTTGGTAGATGCAGCGCAAGCTTTGGATGTTCTAGAGGTGGACTTAGGGCATTCCTTAGCCATGTGTCTGCCACTTCCACAGAACATGCAAAGTTTATTGTTGAAGTGCCTTTTGCGCTCCGCAGTAGTGAGTTTGCTGTTGCTCCCTAATTTGGAGGAGAGATCGGGCTTTGGAGTTGAGGAGGTGGCCTTCCCCATAGACTCTCTGGAGTCTTTGGAGTCCTTTGAGCCACTGGAGTTGGAGGTGTGAGAGGACAAGGCAGAAGGCTTGTCGGTGTTCTTCGAGGAGGAGGTTGTGGGCTTGGCCTGGTGATTGACCTCAGACTTGTGTTCCCAGTATCGAGCATCTATAATGTGGGCGAGGGTGTGGAGCCCTTCTATTGTCGGAGGTTTGCCGACATGGGAGATTTTGTCCTTGATGCGGTCTGGCAGACTGTTATAAAAATGGTGCCAGAGGGCTCCTCCTCCATAGCCTTGGACTTGAGAGGCAAGGCAATTGAACTCCACGACATACTTATTTATGCGCTGTCCATCCTTCATCGACAGGTGATCTAATTGATGCTTGGTGTCTCCTACTGGATCGTGCAGACCAAAGTTCATCTGGAGTTCCTTGATGAACTCCTTGTAGCTGTCCATCCAGATCAGACAGAGGTCCGGATCTACCATTTCTAGGAGATCAGGCTCAAACCATTTGAGGGCGATCCCCTTTAGGTATGATTGGGCAAAAGTGACTTTTGCTTGGTCTGATGTGAAGGCCCTGGGTCAGTCCTGGAAGTTTAACTTGCATTGCATGAGAAACACTTGGAGTTTGCAAGGATCAGTACCATCAAACTGGTCTGGTTCTTGGACTTTAGTTTGCTGGCTTGATTCAGAGGTGGAGGGATGCCAGGAGGACTTGGCTAGGCTTTCTATGGCATTAGCCAAGTGGGTGAGGGCATCTTTTGGTACACGAGCTTCAGGGCTCATTGAGTAGCTATGGACTAGCTTGTTGATATCATCCTCGTCCGAGGCATCTCTAGGGTCATCTTCAGGGTTCCTTCCTGGGTCTAATGGACCTTTGGAGGGTTTGTCTGCTGCCGGAGTCCTATATATGTCGTCTGATCAACAACTAGGTGGAGTTGCTGTATTGGCAGGAGCTCTAGCGGTGGTTGTGGGGGGTGAAGATGATGGTCTTTTGAGGAATCCTATGGTGGAGATGGAGTCATGTGTCTGTGGACAGGCAGTGAAACTGAAACATGTGCTGCTTGTGTCCCTAAGCAGGATGTCGACAACCGATATGCTATCTTCTCTTAGGGCTGGGGTTGGGTCTGTACTGGGGAGCTTTTGTGCTGCTAATCTTGCTTTTGCATGAGTAGCCATGAGGACTTGTGACAAGTGGGAGTTTGAATATACTGTTAAGTCCGGGTCAACTCCTGAGGGGAACTCCAAAACTCTGGAGTTCTGGATGGATGGGACATTAGCTTCACCTTATATGGTGTGCCCTTGTCAAAGTCCTGTCCCATATTTGGGTCAGAGGTCAGAGGTAATCAGAGGAGAATACTAAGTACTCAAGTGAGAGGAAGGAGTAGAGACTAATTTAATATTCGAACTGAAGTATGTACAGACTATGGGTACACTATTTATATGGAGATCGGGGCTACAGATTTGTAAGACTGACGAGTGTCTTTGTAAGAAATTACTAAGTCTAAGGTTGGAGATAGCATGCGCTGGAGCTGTATTCTGGTTATTTTAGAACCAGGGCTGTGCATGGAATGCAGGTGCAGCAGGAGAATGTCTAAATATGGTAAGTTACTAAATATGGTGAAAGCTTACTAATAGACAAGAGATCACAATAAAATAAAGTCCTACTATCTCTGGGTGCAATAAGATAGAAAATGCACCAGAGATCGAGAGTATAAAAAGTGGAGTTTGCAGATAGGCTTAAATGAAAAATGATGATTGTGACAAAACCAGTGATATCACTCCGATGACATTTTATATCACTCTGTTGGATGGCTCCTGCTCCCTTGTATTCAGACACAACTAGCTTACCTGCTATAATCCATTGATTGATTGGTTTTGAGCAGTATCTCTTTCTATTCACCTAAGCAGTCCATGCTAACAAAGCTGAGCTCTCCTCTACAGCCTCTGACCCCTCTGGTCAAGGCTGAAACTCCATCTCTTGATCCACTGAGTTTCTCCAACCATAAGGCTCCCTATATTGCACTAGTAAGTGCACCTGTATTTACTCTAGCCTGTTGTCTAGAAGGTTCTGTGCAGTATAGCCTGCAACTCTGTCCTCAAGATACCCATCTACGCTTCACCTCTTCTGAGCCAGAAAAGATCAACCTCTCCAGAGTTCCTCCAGAGTATCATGACTTCGCCAATGTTTTCAGTAAGCAAAAGGCTAACACCCTAGCACCCCATCATGAGCATGACCTCAAGATTGAACTCAAAGAAGGAGCTAGCCCTCCACTGGGTACAATCTACTCCCTTTCTCCCTCCAAACTCAAGTCCCTCCAAGTGTTCCTTGATGAGCATCTCTCCATTGGATTTATCTGACCCCCCTCTTCCTCTCATGCTGCTCCAGTCCTCTTTGTCCACAAAAAGGATGGTTTTCTCTGACTCTGCATTGACTTCAGAGGACTAAACAAGATCACGAAGAAAGACTGCTACTCACTTCCCCACATCTCCGACCTCCTCAACACTCCAAGTCAAGCAAAGGTCTACTTCAAAATTGACCTCCAGCATGCTTATCATCTGGTCCACATTGCTGAAGGGGATGAATGGAAGACATCCTTTCATACTCACTATGGCTCCTATAAATGGTTGGTGATGCTGTTTGGACTTACAAACATCCTGGTGGCATTTCAACAGTTTGTCAACACAATCTTCACTGATCTCCTGGACATTTGCATTATAGTCTACCTGGACAACATCCTTATCTACTCTACCAATATGGCCTCCTACAAGGAGCATGTCCGTGAGGTCCTTCATAGGCTCTGCATGCATGGGTTTTATGTAAAGCCCAAAAAGTGTGAGTTCCACACTGACTCCACTGAGTACTTGAGTTACCAGCTCTCACCCTCTGGACTTACTATGTCTCTGGAGAAGGTCAGGTCCACTCAGGAATGGCTCAAACCTTGCAAGGTTAAGGACATCCAGTCCTTCCTGGGGTTTGCCAACTTCTACCGGTGTTTCATCCACAATTACTCCAACATTGTTGTTCCCTTGACTTGCCTTACTTGCAAAGGAACTCTGTGGTTCTTTGATGACTCCTGTTGCTTGGCCTTTCAGGCCCTCAAGGACACCTTTACCTCTGCCCCCATCCTGATGCACTGGATGCCCAACGCTCCACTGATCATCAAGACAGACACCTCTGACTATGCCATCACTGGCATCCTCTCCATCTGTTGCCTAGATGATGAAGTCTGCCCTGTAGCTTTCTACTCTCGGACTTTGTCCGTCCTGGAGCTAAACTACAACACTCATGACAAAGAGCTCCTCACTATCCACAAGTCCTTTTGGGCTTGACATCACTACTTAGAAGGGGCTGGCACTCTGATCAATGTCATTACTGACCACAAGAACCTTGAGTACTTTGTGACAACTAAGCTCCTGACTTGCCAACAGGCTCAGTGGTCAGAGTTTCTCTCCCAGTTCAATATGATTGTCCGTTTTTGCTCTGGACGCCTCAGAGCTAAGCCTGATGCCCTCACTCACCAATGGGATGTCTATCCCAAAGAGGGGGATAAGAACTATGCTCACATCAACCCTCACAATTTCTGCCCTGTTTTTACCCAGAAGCAGCTCACATTGTCCCTCCAAGCTACATCCTTAGCAGCTCCTGTACTCCGCTCTAGTTCCTTGTTCGACGAGAAACAACTCCACCCTGATAGCATCAGCAAACCAACCCTTCACTATAGTTAAGGCTCCAGAGTCCTAGCTTTGCCCTAGATCTGTCCAGGACTGTAACAAACTGGAGGATATTGGAAAAGAACTAGAGCAGATGAGGAGAGTGCTAGAAGACTAGATGAATATTGGGAGAATGCGGTAGAGTTGAGGAAGTCCTAACACTGATATTCCTAACCTGGATCTAACTGGAGGAGGGGGAGGTGGGGGAATACTGGAGAATGATGGTGGGAAAGGGGGGGATGATGG
>JBBPMY010000913.1:0-10746 GCA_038090615.1 Phylloporus gajari
ACATTCCTCTCATCGCCGTTGTGAAATTGGGGTGGGGGAGATGGGTGGGTGGCCCCAAGGACCGCGTCATAAGTGATATCTGTCGCTCTGTTCCCCCTACGACCGTTCAGAGTCTTCATTTTGGAGGGAAACGTTGGGACATCTGGTCCGGTTACGGTACTTGAAGCTGAGTCAGGGGAGAATGCCGGACCTAGCCTCTGTGCTTGCTGTCGCTTCTGATGGGTCCGTCGATCGGTACGAACAAGATCCCGTTCCAGGCGATGTGTGTTGGCCGGAGCTAGAGGAGTTGGAGCTGGATCGTATTTCATTTGGTGCGCGCGATTCATTGTCGCCTGCTATTACTCGAAAATCGCTCTTTGATGCACTGTTGACCCGCAAAATGTCTCAAGGCCAAGTTACTATGATCAAATGCGCGGATTGGAATTGACCGGTAGATGATTGTCACGGAAATACCATACTTACCGTTTCATGGGCAGAATATTGACTTGCTCTGAAATGACACGATGGCCCGTAAATGATCGACAGCTTCCATGAGAACCGCAAGCCTTCAATACAACATAATCGTCAAGCCGCCAGACCCTTGTGACTAGCAAGGATGATGCTGGTTTTAATCCATACTCGAGTTTATGAACAAGGGGCGCCTACTAGCTACGATATGTATGTAGGATTTACCGGGTATCGAATAATCAGGAGCTAGGAGCCAAATGTATAACTTAACAGCCGCAAAATGAATCAGACAGACCACAGAGAATCAGCCTGGAGATACTCCTGGTATCCTTCGTATGCTGCTCGCGCATCATCATACAGCAACGCCAACATATCTTTTTCCTGTTGCGCAAACCCGTCCAGACGATCCACCTCCATGTCGCCCAAATGGAAGGACTGGCCATCGCGGTGACGCAGACGCTCCATCATCGTCTCCTTCCATTGCTTCCACACCTTGGTGTCGTTGGGAAGCAATTCGTTCAGTAGCCCCTTCGGTTCTTGAGGTCGCAAAACGAGGAGAACAAACACGACCGCAGAGGCACGCGTACCCAGCGTGTACTTGCTCATCCTCGGGTTCTCGAGTACCTGGTCAAACAGAAACTGTCGGTGGATCTTGTCGTTATCCATGGCGGCAAGCCACGCGTTGTACAGGGCAGAGACACCGAGAGATACGAGAAACATGATTTGGCCGAATAATGACGCTTGGGGAATGAGGAGGAGCTGGGTGACGCATTGCAAGAGGAAGAGGAAAGAGCACCATCGGGTGAGGTTGTAGTGGCTCTCGCTGGAAAAGCGGAGGGAGAAACTCCCACGTGTGATTGCGTTAACCTCGCCTTTTAAGAGGACCATGTCCTCGCCGGAGCCGAGTATACCGTCGCCAGCAGGCGACCCCTTAGGGGGTACAGGGTGGCTGAACACAAAGTCCGCTGAGCCGAGAATGAGGGAGGATACACCGCTCGCCACGATACCCACAAAAATCAGTGAAGACGCATACCAATCCCCAAAGACAGTGCACATCGCACACGTGCCAATGCTGACGGCAATAGGAAGACTCGCGGAGATTGCCGCGAAGGTACTGGTGCATGCGGGGCGTATCTCTGAATCCGGAGCTTGATCGAGATCAGCGATGATAATCCTGACGGGCTGCGTCCTCCTCCCAGGAACCACTCTTCCTTCCGAACCCCAAGCAGCACATTCTTTCATAAACAGTGCGGCCAAGTAACCAGTCTCTTCCATGACCGTACCCGAGTGAGCAGCACGGAACTTGGGCCCTTTGCATGCGTCCAGCTTGAGCAACTTCCTGGGGTCCATGTGGACATTCTCGGATTGAAATCTTGTCAGCAGGGCGTAGTTGGCAAACGAACCTAGGCGCCTGGAGATCTGAAAAGCACCAGGGGTGTTGTACCAACCCAACCAACGCCTGTTTCCGTATACGTGCACAGTAGCTATCACGGATATCGCGTCATCTCCGCCCAGCAAACTTAATGTCCCGGACGTATCGAGGGAAAAGCTATCTGACTTGTCCAGTAAAAGTGAAGGCATGGCGTCGCGCGACAAACTAGAAACATTATCCAGAGGGATGTACATATCGTTGAGCGGGAGCGAGGTAGAAGGATGTGGTGTGGCGAGGATAGAAAGGCTGAGAGTGAGGGGAGTCTGTCACCGACCTGACGGTATTTTTTATACGTCTCCTTGCTCTGGGGCAATGCGACGTTCATTCCCGTAGAGATAAACGCCTTCTACGGACGGAGACCACGCGATGGACACAGCGCCATTGAAACTGAATGAGAAAGTACAGCATCGACGTAATGCTGCGCTCCAAACTTGTCCCTGATCAAAGTCTGGGTTACTAAATTCAGATCTAAGGGTCGTGTTGCTTTGTAACAGATAGTATTTTCAGTCTGCCATAAGATATCAGTTCGTATACGGAAGGTGGGGACGGCCATACCTTCTGTAATTGTAGTCGAAGACATGATGAACGTGCACTATCTTATCACGCGGAATCAAACACGACCGAGCAGCTTGCATAAAAATTGGTCAGCATGGGCCCATCTGCAAAAACGCAACGTAGCGGGAATTCAGATCTCAGATCTAAGGGTCGTGTTGCGTTGTAACAGATGGCATTTTCGCTCTGCTATAAGATATTTCGTATATGGAAGGTAAAACGCAACATAGCGGGAATTCAGATCTCAGATCTAAGAGTCGTGTTGTGCTGTGACAGATGCCATTTTCAGTCTGCCATAAGATATTTCATATACGGAAGGTGGGGAACTTCCCCATCATGCACTCCTGGGCGGTGTAAACAAGTGGGAAAATAAAATAAAATAAAAATGGGCACGACATACAACCTTGTTGTCTGCCAGCAGAGTCGTAACTACCTGCCCTTCAAGAGAATGTGAATTTTTGTTCAAAACAGCGCAAAGGCTTCCAATCCAATCGAGACCGACAACAAGCACAATATTATGATGAGCGCTTTCAAGTAGTTCTGGATAAATATCTGTTGTAAACCATGTCCCTGCAAAATTCACAGACAGTACAGCGCATCAACTCATTCCAGTGGATCGAAAACAATCTGAACAGACGGTCCATTGAAAAACCCTGTAAGGAAAAACAATAAGACTTTGGAGCTATTTTAGAACGCCCAAAATACTCATCGTTTTCGACCACTGCAAATATCTTCGCCGTGGGTTCCCCTAAAGTGTTTTCCGCTTCCATATGAACATTTTGGAACATCTTCGTGACTTGGAACAATGGGAAACGATTAATCAGAACTGTGGCGATTGCAAACGCCTGCGTAGACCGTTTTTTTCACGCCCCACCAAAACCCGCTTACTAACGTAGCGGGAATTAGGAAATTCGTCAGCGACCCACCAGACCCTGACTAAGTATTGCAAAACTAATTGTAACTACCGTATATGAATTTTGCAGGTTTTGCTGTAGTCTTTGTAGTATAGCGAAAATTTAACCTTATGTAATCATCTCTAAAGCGTACCACCCAGAACATAACCTGTTTTGGTAGGCTGGGTACAACATATGTTCTACAACATATCTAATTCAATTATTCACTCCCCTCCCTATGAGGGATGCTCAATCAGTTACCAATTTAATTGTGTGTGATGATTTGACACTTCAGAGCGCTTGTTTTAGGTCTCTGCAATGTACAATAGGTAGATAAGTAAAAATAACAGAAAACGCAAAAATGGTTCGGAAATCTTACTCTATGGATGGATTTCTTTGACGAAATGGCTCACAGGTCCTATATATATGTCCTGATCTCTCTCTAGAAGCTTATACCAAGGGGGTATGTTCCGGGAAAGATATCAGTACATATGCCTTCTACCCCTATATTACAAAAAGCGGTTCGCGTTTTTGATTGGCCAGGTAGACCCGTGTCATAAATTGGTACACACATACCCTATATAGTTATCCACTGGCTTCTAGATGCTTAAATGGTCTACTGCTTCCTCTGGCATACAGGGATCAATATAGTCATCAACCCCTATAGATCATAAAGCAGTCAAATGACTTATCAACCTGTCAGGGGAATTGTTTAAGGCCATAGCTTACCTATAAGCCCATATACTCTCAAATTTGCGAAAGGGAAGCACGTGAAATGAGCTCTGGAGAGTACAAATGACATACTGAAGGCGTGAGAAAACAATAGGAGATTTTTGAGATTTTTGAAAACATATCAATAGCACACAAATATGATGCTCAACATATAGATAGAAAGCATAGCAGACCATTTTCAGACATGGGGAGTCATTCTAGATGGTGTGCCTAGCATTATATGTTGTGTAGACCTCCAGAAATGCGAAATGTCATCATTGTTTACTAAGTTATAGCTACTAGATATAGTGTTACACTAGGGAACTTGGTAGCATTTTGCATTTATAGAAGTCTACACAACATATAATGCTAGGCACACCATCTAGAATGACTCCCCATGTCTGAAAATAGTCTGCTATGCTTTCTATCTATATGTTGAACATCATATTTGTGTGCTATTGATATGTTTTCATAAATCTCATAAATCTCCTACCAGCAGAAGTGGGCCATCAAGTGGCAGCACAATACCTCTTAGATCTAATAGCTAATTATATGATAGTAGGCCATTATATAAATCCATATTATCATATATATTGTATTGAATACTCTAGTAGTCACCAAAGTAAACTTAGGTAAGGAAAGTCCAAAATAAATAGCTATTGAATACTCTGTAGGAACTCAGTAAGCACTGAAGAACATAAGATAGGAAGAGAAACTGTATGCTATTCTACTAACTTCCATAAATGGGATATAAACTCTCAACACTCCCCCTAAGTTAAGCATGAAACTGGCAAGTGGATATAGTTACCCAAAGCAAAGGGGTGAAATTAAAATTAAGAAGGGAATACTTACATAGAATTTCCTTTGAGATACTTGTGTGTGTCCGTAATGTTGTCTGTTGAGGTCGCGTCGTACAGCACTGGCGCAATTGCCTGATTTGGTAAGTCGCGGCTCGGCTATTTGCTGGCTGGCCACTGATGTGCGCAACTCGTCGTCCTCGATCTATGCACCATTTGTGCAGTAAGTAGGTGGGTCTGGGACATTTCCAACCTCTGTGGCTTGCATTCAACATGTACGAGTCACTGAGCTTGGATATGGCACAACCATTTGCGTTGGTAAGTCGGTCCGTGCAATCTGGCATGACTGACTCTTGTAGGTCGTGATCGTGGACTTCTGAGGTCGTTGTAGTCGCTCGAAATAGTCGGTGGACGATCTTGGATGAGTGTGTGACTCAGGTACGTGTGCCATGTTGCACTCGTAGTGTTTGTGCTGATCCGTGCGGTCTTCAGCTAGTAGTCGCGTTTCGAGTCGTTTCGACCCGCAGTGTCCGCCGCTTGTTGCGCATTCATATAGCCATCAACCCCGTCGTATCCGATGCCATCCGCATTGGTTTTGCGGTCCAGTTGGCCATCTTCGACCTCCGGTTCGACTTGCTCGCCCATTTGCCCTCCTGGACCCGGATTTCGACTATGCGCGATCGTTTCGACATGGCGCGTGTTTCCGTCCGTGTGGGTGCTTTCTTGGGTGCTTTTGGACGCGTTTGGTGCGGTCGGAGCCGACTGGCTCATCTGGGGGCTCTGGAGGTATGATCTCCTCCACACGTTCTGCCGCTTTCCTGGTGAGTTCTGATGTTGCGCGCAGCTTCTTTGGCCTATCAATAGGGCCCTTGTCGCTCCACGGCACTGTCGACACGTCCGCTTGGGTATCCGGTCGAGTCTGCTCAACTTGGGCGGTATCTGGTGGTTTGACCTGATGTTCTTGCTGTTTGCTGAACCGTTCTGATGCATTCTGTAGGTCGTATGGGTGTATATTGAAGTCGTCGACGCTCCCTGATGCCCCGGACGCATCCGCTTTGCGATCCGTTGCGATCCGCTCGAGTTGGGTCCTATGCAGTGAGTACCCTCTCTTTCTTATTGTGGTCGTTCACTAACGTGTTCTGGCACTTTAAGCGGCTTCTTCGACATGACCCTGGTTCCCTCCTCATCTATTGACGCTCCTAATGCGTCTGCTTCGATGTTCGTTGCAGATTGTTTGATCTGGGTTCGACCCGGTGCGTATGCCTTGACTGGACATTCTAGCTGTATGCCGACCTTTTCCGCCGCTTTCGACAGCTCCTTTGGGTGGTTTCTGGTTTCGTCGTCGTGCCCAGGTAGTACGGAAGGGCTTCGATCGACTTAGGTAAGCTGCTCGTGGCTGCTTGGCAGCGTTCCCTGGCGCCAACATTCGGAAGTGCAAGGTAGACACAGTCGCTTTGCCTTAACTCTGTGAGTCACTGACCCCTGTGTTACATAAATGCGGCGCTGACCGTCATTAAACTTTGTTACTTGAAGTATCCGGTTTCTCATCATATAGCAATCACCTATCGTGAGTCGTGACCGAGCGCAAGCTTGCATGGACGAACGTATTGTTAATTTGTTCTCATTGCCCGACCCTCTCGTGCAAAGAAATATGGTCTCACCTGTCTTTCGTCTTCCCCCGGAGACGCTTGTCGTCATATTCATCCATGGTGCACGCGACTACCATTGCGAGAACAACCACCGCACCAATTTCCGTATTCCTTGTTGGGTTAATGTCTCATATGTCTGCCGTTATTGGCGCAATGTCGCTCTAGAATGTGCGACTCTTTGGACCTACCACTTCATCGTATCGCTACGTTGGACACAAGAGCTACTAGCGAGGTCCAAGGAAGCACCACTAAAGATACGCGTCCACTTTCGACATCAGAGACCCGAATCCTGGTGGTATAGCATCGTGGATACATTACTAGACCACGCAGAACGAATACAAGAGCTCAGTCTCTACATTCCAGCTACGGTTCTCCCAGCCAGGATTTCCGCCCGTGCTTCTCGTCTGCAGAACCTGGAAGTCACATTGGCTTGTTTCAAGTGGAGCTCCGTGATGACTCATTGGGACATTCCATCTCTCCGTACACTCAAGCTTGCTCGCTGTCCATTACCGTGGCATTCGCCCAATCTGAGGGATTTGCGGGTACTATCAATACGTCAAACCCCTCATTCGTCGAAACAAACATTGCAAGAGTTTATAGCCGTGCTGGAGTGCATGCAAAATCTCGTGGATCTACATCTAGAGGATGCTCTTGCTCCCGCCCCCGGTTTTCTCTCCAGCGAGCTCGACCTTTCCTCAAAGATCTGTTTACCTCATCTCGCACGCCTTCTAGTCATCGATCCACTGACAACCGTCGTCGGATTACTGTCACGTATAGACGTGCCATTGCAGGCAGAGGTTCGGCTCATGTTCCAACCCGAAGACCGTACCTCCATGGGCGACTTTGTCCCTATCTCGTCACTCCTCGCGCAAAGATTCAGCGTATTTGGAAACCCATCCTCTGCCCCCATACTCCGCTCGCTGACCATTGTTTCCGATTCGTATGGAGCCATGTTCACCTTCAGTGCTGCAGAACGCGATTGCAATACCCGTTCGCCCATGAAACTTGCCGTTTGGGGCTGCAACATTCCTCTCATCGCCGTTGTGAAATTGGGGTGGGGGAGATGGGTGGGTGGCCCCAAGGACCGCGTCATAAGTGATATCTGTCGCTCTGTTCCCCCTACGACCGTTCAGAGTCTTCATTTTGTCGACCCGCCGTACTCGCCTGCATTTTGGAGGGAAACGTTGGGACATCTGGTCCGGTTACGGTACTTGAAGCTGAGTCAGGGGAGGATGCTGGACCTAGCCTCTGTGCTTGCCGTCGCTTCTTATGGGTCCGTCGATCGGTACGAACAAGATCCCGTTCCAGGCGATGTGTGTTGGCCGGAGCTAGAGGAGCTGGAGCTGGATCGCATTTCATTTGGTGCGCGCGATTCATTATCGCCTGCCATTACTCGAAAATCGCTCTTCGACGCGCTGTTGACCCGCAAGATGTCTCAAGGCCAAGTTACTATGATTAATTGCGGGGATTGGAATTGATTGGTAGATGGTTGTCACGGGAAACCATCCTTGAACGGTTTCGAGGGGTAGAACGTTAGCTTGCTCTGAAATAACACATAGTGACCGAGAATGACGCCAGTTCTCAACTTTATAAATAAGAAAGGGGTGTACTAGCTACGATATATATGTAGGAGTAGCCGCCGCAAAATGAATCAGACAGATTAAGAATCAGCTTGGAGAGTCCTTGTACCCTTCGCATGCCGCCCACGCATCCCCGTACAGCAACCCAGCAATGTTGCGTAAACCCGTCCAGGTGATCCACCTTACCATCTAAATGGCCATCGTGGTGACACAGACGCTTCATCATCGTCTTCTTCCATTGCCTCCACACCTTGGCGTCGTTGGGAAGCAGTTCGTTCAGCAAGCCCTTTAGGTCTTGAGGTTGTAAAACAAAGAGAACAAACACAACCGCAGAGGTACGCGTGCCCAACGTGTTGTGAGAACGAGGCAAGCACGGGGGAGGCAACGGGGCGGAACGGACGAGTTCAACACTAACTACTGACACGCGTACTACGTTAGGTACGATCATGTAGGTGCTTGGCGAGCAAGATTTCCAATACGTGTATTTGCTCATCCTCAGGTTCTCGAGTACCTGGTGAACAAAAACCGTCGGTGGATCTTGTCTTTATCCATGGCGGAAAGCTTCCACCATGGATAAAGATAAGATCCACCGACGATTAAGGGATACGATAAACAGGGTTTGACCGAATAACGACGCTTGGGAGATGAGGAGGAGCTGGGTGACGCGTTGGGCGAGGAAGAGGAGAAGGAACGCATTGGGTGAGGTTATAGTGAGTCTCGCTGGAGAAGCGGAGCGGGAAATTGCCACGTGTAATCGCGCCTCCACTCCGGAGCTGAGTATACCGTCGCCAGCAGGCGATCCCTTAGCGAGTACAGGATGGCTAAGCACAAAGTCTGCTGACCCGAGAACGAGGGAGAACGCACCGCTCGCCACGATGCCCACGAAGACCAGTGAAGATGCCCCAGTGACAATGCACATCGCACACGTGCCAACACTGACGGCAACAGGAATACCGGCAATGAATACTGCGGAAGCACTGTCACTTGCTTGCGGGGCGTATCTCCGAGTCCAGAACTCGACCGAGATCTGCGATGGTAATTCCGATAGGCTCCAGGAACCACTCTTCCATCCAAACTCCAAGTAGCACATTCCTTCATGAACAGCGCGGCCAAGTAACCAGTCTCTTCCAGGACCGCCCTCGTGAGTAGCTCTGAACTTGAGCCCTTTGCATGCAACTTGAGCAAATTCCTGGGGTCCGTGTGGACGCTCTCGGAATGAAAGCTTGTTGGTGGCGCGTATTTGGCAAACGAATCTAGGCACCTGGAGATCTGAAAATAGGATCAACCCTTTGGCATCCAAATCTAGTAGCAATGGAACGGAAGCGCCGGGCTCCTACATAGCTGTGGGTAAGTGCAAGGCTAGACTCATCACCGCAATTCTACGCCAGCAAGGGAGATAGAGCCGACCCAAGTTTTCAAACTCTGTAACCTTAGTTGTCTCAGTACTCTCGGGCTCACTACTTGGTCCCAGGCATTGCTCAGTGCGTCAAACCCCTCAGTCATCAAAGCAAAATTTGGAGGAGTTTATAGCTGTTCTGGAGTGCATGCAAAATCTCGTGGATTTGCATCTAGAGGATGCTCTTGCTCCTGCCCCTGGTTAATCCCTAGTGGACTCGACGTTTCTTCAAAGATCCGTTTGCCCCATCTCGCTCGCATTCTAGTCATCGGATTACTGTCACATGTAGACGTGCCATTTCAAGCAGAGGTTCGGCTCATGTTTCAAACCGAAGACCCTGCTTACTCGGACGGCTTTGACTCAATCCCTTCACTCCTTGCGCAAAGACTCGACGTATTATGAGGTGCATCCTCATCTACCCCAATGTTTCGTTCGTTGAACGAGTGACGTTCACTTTCAGTGCCGTGGAGCGCGATTGTAACCCCCATTCACCGACAGAACTCGCAATTTGGGGTTGCAACATTCCTCTCATAGCCGTTGTTAAGATGGGGTGGCTGCCATGGCTGGGGGTGACACCAACATGAGTGACATTTGTTGCTCTGCGCCCCGCGTTCATAGCCTCTGATTTGTCAACCCGCCGTACGACCCCACATTTTGGAGAGATCTTGGGACATTTTGACGGATTACGGTACTTGAAATTGGGCCATGGCAGAATGCCAGATCTTGCCTCTGTGCTTGTTATCGTTTCTGACCGGTCCTCGGAAACCATTGGTCGGCAGGTTAGGTGCGAATACGATCCCGCTCTAGGCGACATGTTTTTACCGGAGCTGGAGGAACTGGCCCGGCTTTATTGCATCTCAATGTCGTCGAGTGGTAAACACAGTTCTATATCGCCTGCCATCCTCGAAAATCGCTCCCTGACGCATTTTTGACCCGCAAAATGTCTCAGGATCGAGTTACTATGATCAAATGCAAGGAGTTGGATTGACCGGTGGATGATTGTCACGGGAATGCCATACTTGAATCTTTCCAAGGGTAGAACGTCGACTTATGAAATGGCACATAGTAGATGGTTTGTATAACTCGTATAAATAGCAAGGATGATGTTGGTTTTAGTCCATATTCGAGTTCATAAACAAGAAGGGGCCTACTAGCTACGATGTATATGTAGGATTTACTGGGTATTGAATAATCGGGAACTAGGAGCCAAATGTATAACTTAACAGCCGCAAAAAGGATCAGATCACAGAGAATCAGCTTGGAGATACTCCTTGTACCCCTCGTATGCC
>JBBPMY010000914.1:0-10743 GCA_038090615.1 Phylloporus gajari
GATAGGCGTAGAGCTCGCGATGGTACCTGAAGAAGAGGGTCTTCCGCCCGTTGCTGTCGGTCCCGTCTCCCAGGATGAGGTAGCCTTGAGGCTGCTCGGTACCCAGGAGAGACGGGAAGAGCTTCACCGCTGGTGACAGTTCATCGAACGTTCGTGGTCTTTCCACCATGGGCTCAGGTTCCTCATCCGGAACTTCGCCGTCCTCGTAGGGCAGGATCGGCGCCATTTCCTCGTAAGAGGTGGGAACAGGACGCTCAGTTGCTCGTCCCTTACCCTTTTTGGAGGGTGCGACGGGAGCATCGTCAGGCGAAGTGGGTAAGGCAGGTCCTCCCTGCAGACGGTATTGCAAAGCAGGGGAATCCTGCAGACAGGACGAGAGTGGTTGTGGTTGTGTAGAACCGGCTGCAGCCGGTACCCTCCCCCTAAAAGAGGAGGACCCAGAAGGGCCGGCGTGCGGGGTGTCGATGTCCATAGGGCCGCCAAGGGACGCAACTCGAGCCTGCTCAAGCTGGCGTGCCTCGTCGTGGACGGATGAGGGAGTGGGAGCGAACGCGGGTATCTGAGGAGGGCCCGAGGGAAGCGAGGGGATGGTCCTCGAGCGGCGCAGCTCAGTATTGAGACGCTCGATCTCGTCATGTGCAGACTGAAGGTCGTCGCGCATCTTGTCGCGCTCACGCGCCAAGCGCATGTAACTAAAACACTTGAGGTACTCCGGAACAGAGTCCATCAAGTGGTCCAGGGCGTCGTTGAACCCTGGGGCGCGCAGCGCGGCAGCCTCTGCGAAGTGCACTGTGTAGGCGTCACAGCAGGGGCAAGCCTCCTTGTGGCGAATCAACGGCAACGTGCCGTGGTCGATCCAGCGCACCAGGCACGGAGGGGAACGAGAGCGTCGTCGTCGCGAACGCTTGGGCCGTTCAGGCGACTCGGACTCCTCCTGACGGTGTTTGCCTTTGCTTCTCAAGGTTTTGGCCTCGTGTGGTGGGGGAGAGGGTGACGGCTCGCATGAAGGCGAGCAACCGCGTGAGGACGCGCAAGACGAGGCAGGTGAGGGTGACCTCGAGTGGGACATGGTGGTGGTAGAGAGTCAAGAGAAGTGTGGACCTGTGTGGACAAGATGCTACGCGGTAATTAGTATTACCAAATATGAAAATGAGGTATAAAAGGAAAAGGATCGACGTAAACTCTAAACTATGGTGAGCTAATCTAATTGGCTTTGTTATTTTCCTGACTTTATTCGGTTTTTTCTTTTGCTTTCTTGTTTATCTTTATTTGTCTTTTTTGTTTGTTAATGTG
This sequence comes from Phylloporus gajari, assembly GCA_038090615.1. Taxonomy (NCBI): domain Eukaryota; kingdom Fungi; phylum Basidiomycota; class Agaricomycetes; order Boletales; family Boletaceae; genus Phylloporus; species Phylloporus gajari. The sequence goes on from JBBPMY010000914.1 coordinate 1,294, forward strand.
GATCACCACAATGTCAGCTGACGCCACGCGTCAAGTGTCAAGACTTTGTACACGCTCGTGCGCTGTCTACCTTGCGAGGCAGATGACGTACGTTGCGTACTCCTTGCAGGTCAAGGTATCGATCTAGAGCCTCGAGCTCTTCGCAGTTAGCGCTCGGTTCCCACGTGGAATCCCCCAGATTCCAGCAAACGAGTAGTTCCACGGCATTGCCGTCCCATTTGTGTGCGACGACTTCGTCGACCAGCCATTCAGTGCTGGACTCGTTGCCCACGTCATAGAAGACGTGCGCGTCTCGTTTCGGGAACATCCCGTCGTCACTCGACTCGTATCGTCGCAATCGATCGACGTGAAATCTAGGGTGGATGCACCGTTTGCGCAGTTCTTCTGGCATGTCCAGCGTATACGTCTCAGTCGTACAGTCGACCTCGAGGATCTTCATCGGTCCTATGTACCTAGGTATTAATCGCCTAGCACGCCCCTTGGGCATCGTTAAGTTTTGTGTCGACAAATATACCAGGTCTCCAACCTGGAAGGTTCCTCCCTCGTTGTGCCGTTTGTTGGTGTGGTATGTTTGGAGGACTCGACTCTCGATGATTGCATCGTGCGCTATCTCCAGGTTTTCCCTGGCACGTTGTACGAATGTTTGTTATCGAAGTACGACTCCGATTGTCAGCACCATCGACGAGCATAGGCTCATATTACGCTCATATGTAGAGGAAGAAAGTCACATGGTCTCTGGTGGGAATACTCACCAGGGAAGTCACGGGTGGTACGCAGATAACGGATAGCCAAAGGGGCGATAGTAACTACTGGAGGGAGTGACCCTATGAAGAGTAGAGGGGAGTGACCTCAGTAGTCTAGAGTAATCTCAGTACAAGGGATAGACCCTGTAGTACTGGATATGAACACAGAGGAAGGGGAGTTCTTGTTATTCTGGTTAGAGGAGCAACTATGAGGAGCTCCTCCTTATATACAGTACATGCTGTTTGTACTTGTATATAGTAATTCCATAAATATGGAACAATAGTAGCCAATAGCGTATAATGCTCTTATCACAGCCAATAGCAATAAAGATGATAAGAAGCACGCTATAAACGTCAACCAATGGCATAATATGAGCAGTGGAGTATCAGTCAGCATATTAAGTCACATGACATGAATGAGTCATTCAGAATCATTCATTAGTCATTTAGTATGACATTTAGTCATACAGTGACAGTCATCATGGATAATAGAATATCCGAATAGTAAGCATGATGACCATGCATATGATCAAGATAAGATCGTTGATCAAGACTGATATGGAATGTCAGATAAGATAAGATAAGATAAATACTGACAATTCCAACACTCCTCCTCACTGTGAATGTTAGGAACAGTGTAAAGGATTAAATGTTTACGTCCCTCTGAAACCATGAGGTGTTCCAGGTTTCTGGTGATGACAATGTCTAATCACTGTTGATTAGTCAATGCTGATGAAAGTATGACTTCACTGCGTCAACAGTATTATTGAGTTCCGAATGATGCTGTTATTGATAGTCTCTCAATAAATGAGGTTGTGTTTAAACAGCAACAATACGGAAACTATAAATGATCAATTGCTCATTACCAGTTATTCATTCTTTGTATCAGAACAAGGAGTTTGAACTTTTACAGCAGTTATGGGTGACATGACGTCAAGCCAATGTGCTGAAGATCAATTATTTATTTTAAACCTTGTTGGTCAATATAGACCATCTGATCAAGTGATTGTTGACTGTTGCAGGAATGATACATCTGCATCACTTGTCTGGAAGTGATCTTCCGAAGAATGAAAAAAGGTCTTTGCTGAATTAAGCAGCAAGTGCTGGTATTAGTTTCAATCATGATTTTGAAGTCATGATGTATGGCAAGGAACTACTTGAGCATTATTGAGTGATCATCAGCTCGTTTAAGCTGTAGACATCTCTAATGGAGTATATCCAATAGGAGTAAGGACAGGTAATCCTTTAAGATTTGTCTCACAAATGTGGTGTGGATCTCATGAATAATCATGGTTGTTCCCTAAATCATTCAGTGATTTATTTCTCATGAACTTTGTTCATGGTGGAGGAAGTATGAGTGCTCCGGCTCAAGAAACATTATTAGTAATGTCAAAGGCGAAAGGAAACTCGCCTGAGGGTTGAGCATAAGGCTATAATAAGGTTACTCGAAAAGATCGAGGCCTTTTAATGTCTTCTGATGAATAAATGATGCTACCAAGAAGGTTAAGAAATCTTTTAAAGAATAAAGATTAGGTAGTCATCAAGAAATCAGAGGAAGAAAATAAGCTGTTTTGCTCTGAAGGCCAGCTTAAAACTTTGTGTAGCTTTCCATGCTACATCTGAGTCATTCCATGGACTCGTTCTGCCGAATAAACCTTTGTTTATTCCTGACCAAAGTACTTTTGAGTACTTTCCTTTTCTTCGTCTCAGGAAGACAGTATTGCTGTCTGTAACTTCCTGTTCTTCATCGAGAGGTGACGAGTGACTTTATGAAAGTCAGACTTCGTTGGAAGTCAAGGAGCTATTCCAGAAACCAAAGGTATAAGAGTGGTTTCTTTTGACTGGAATCTTCTTGTAGCTCGACTACGATCCTGTAAATATAAGGTCTATTTCCATTTATCACGTTGTTCCATTAACATGATTAACATGTCTCAGATCAATTAAGAACTGGATGGAATGGTGTGATCTAGGAATCTAGCAATGTCTTTTAAGGAGTATGACTCCTCCTGAATAATGACATGACATATAATAAATGATTTCCTTTGTTATGGATTTATGGATGAATATGACCATCTCCCAAGTGCAATACGAGGGTGGTTCTCATGCCAACCATAGACTAGAATCATCTTGTATTGGGCTTACAATAACCATAGGCCAATACGATTTATGTCTCTCATATGAATGAGGTGATGTCAGTCAGTGCAAGTCAGGTTATTAGACTTAGCTGTTTGATTCCTGAATGGAAACGAAAGAGCAATTCTCTCCTGACTAGGGAGGTGTCTCTCTTGTTCACTTATTACAAGAGGTGATGTAGGATCATTAGGTTCGAGAGGAACCTGGAGGGGTAGTGTCGATAAGAAGAAATCTTGTTCTGAGCTCTGTACTCAGAACAGTCATAAAGGAATAGTGGTAGGTTTATATTTGACTTCTGGAACTATGTGGGAGAAAGCGTTATAAGACTGACAAACTTGGGTTTTGAATAACCTTTGTCTCTTAATTAGGTCTGTTCCAATATGTCCTTATGTTCTGTCAGATTGGGAGACAAACGTCCGGCCTAAATGACATATGAACTGGGACGTGAAGGCATCAATAGCCAACACAGAACGATTATGAAGCATCTCAGATACTCTGTCTGTAGTTCCTGAACTGGGTGGCATAGGCCAAGCCGTGCCAGGGGTAGACAGTGACATAGCAGATCTGGTAGAATGCTTACTCTTATTTAATGCATGATTGTCTTGTCATATATTGGGAGCTACCCATGACAGATTAAGAAGGTGTGCATGTATGAATGGAATGGTGGTCTCAGTGATGATACTGGTGGTTTAGCAAAAATGAGTTGTGAGGGAATGTCATGATAGCAGGTGAAGACCATGCTATTCGAATCCCTCCTCATTCCAAACAAGGAGTGAAAAGCACAAGAGGAAGTCCTGATGACCAGCAAAAGGACAACCAAACGTTCATGCAAGAAGTAAAGAGTGTGGCATTTATTAAAAGAACCAGCATAGGTAGTGGGTCTCGTGCTCTCGACCTGGATTGGCAGGTACTGGGGTGTGAGTAGCACAGGGCTGGTTGGAGAGCAAGATCACGAAGATCGTATTGCTCAGCTTCAAACCTAAAAGGGATACACTGTAATGGTCGTCTTCCAGATACTGGTTTTGCTGGGCCAGTAAGGATGATGAATGTCCCGTTTAAGGAGGAACAAGGTGACTCTGTCGTCTCGTCAACAACACCATTGCAGGGTTGTGAGCGGACATAAGTGATGGAAATTAATCCCAACACCAACGACTAGGACAGTGTAAAGATGGATATTCTTTCCGCTGGGGTACGAGGTCTCCTTCATCACTGAGTGACAAGGGCAGCGGTGAAGAGTATTTGGGAAGGTTGCCCAAGGTGCATTTGAAATGCATAGAGTCAAGTCCTACAAGACTTGTCAAAGCCACACAAGAGGCAAGAGACTCTAAGTCAGTGCTCCTTACTAGGGCATAGCAGTCTTCAGGCAGCTACTGACGAAAAGTTTCATCCATTCTCTAGGATAAACTGAAGGGATCAGAGGACCGGCTGCAGTTTAAACCTAGGGAGGTGTCTGGTGGTAGAAGAGGCAAAGCCTGGTTCTTAGCCATGACCTCTAATGTTCCAGATACTGGATCCAGTGGTCTTAGGAATTTAATCCTAGTGTCTTAAGAAATTAATCTTAGTAGCAAAAGTGCCAAAGAAGGAGAAGTGTTTTTTGTGTGAGGTTACGCACACCTAAAATCCTGTGTTGATGCACCAATTATTTTTGGTGACTTAGTCAACCAAGAATTCAATAATGGTGAATTAGAAGGATGAATTAGTCCTTCTCAACACATGTTGTTGTGTCTCTTTAATAAGGAATGATGATTGTTATGCTGATTTGTGATCAATCATCCTTTAAGATGAGCTGCAGTATGTTGCTTGTCTCCTCAAATTTAGAGGGTTAATTTCTCGTTCTCTATCCTTATCATTTTCATCCATTATGAATGGTTAGGTCTCTTTCCTTTTAGAAAGGTAGGATTTTTCTCTATTTCATTCGAAGTGCGTATTGCAGTACCACTGTAATGCGCTCATCGTATGAGATAGGGAGGATAGGTACAAGCAAATACTTAAAGTTCCAAGTCTCATCTAATTTGTGTAAGTCTCTAGTCCATTAATGGATAGGAAGAGATGGTAAGAGTAAATGACCATTTAATAGAGGAAGAACAAATATAGTCCTTCTCCTTTCTCTTTCTCAGTTTTTCATCAAGTGGTACTTGATTGTCTCTGAATCAGGTTTGTCTCGATTGCTAATGATTGCAATCGGTTCTCGATTGACTTTAATTGGTTACTGAGAAGTTCATTCTCCAGCTCTAGCCAATCTGGGCTAAAAAGAAAGGAAGGAGTAGAAGGATTAAAATTTTCAACCACACTTATCGGTGTGTCCGATGTTCCTTCTTCCCATATGTCAAAATTGACATTTTCTAAGTCAGCTTCATCGACTAGATCGACTGACTCTGGAGCTAATGGCCAAGGACCATTGTTTTCTCTCCAATGTTGATCAACTATGGAGGTAGCTTCATTCAAGGTTATATTTGAATCGTCTCTATCATCTTTTTAGATGTATAGGAACCTTGATTAGTTTTCCATTGTTTGTATGGTTTCTTCCATACCTTTTCCTTGTTCAGAGCTTGTGTCCAAATGACTTTGTTCACCTTCCTGAATGGAAGTTGGTCTCATTAGGGTTTGGTTCCCTAATGGTTGGTTCTGGGAAGAACCCAAAGTCTAGACAGTTATTAGCCACTGTTATCTCTGCATTTAAGCAGGCAGTAATGAAACGTCTCAATAAAATATTGGAAGCCTCTGCACAAATTAATTGAGATACATGATGTATTTTCAATTTGGCAGGTTTAGAGGTAGCGATTATCTCTGAACAGAAATGATACATTTCTGCAGGACAACGTTTCAAAAGAAACATGGCAATGAAAGCTTCTGAAAAATGATAACCAGAATGGTTAAACAAGGAAAGAATATGTCCAATGTCTTGTAAAGCTGTTCTAGGATCAATAGTGATCCTGGTGAGTTGTTGAAACAGACATTGATGTCTGAATAAACTTGGTCCAAATAGTGACCTAAGTTTCTCCCATAGTGCTTTCGCACTTGAGGATTTAACAACTCAATCATTGTAGACATATTGTGCAAAACAATGAAAAGATCGGTGGATAGTGTCAAGAATAAGATCCTGCACTTGAAAGTCCACGTATATCCACTGGATTTTGTTTCCATGGGAAGCATTATTCCAAGTGGTAGTTCCTTCAATCCAACTCCAAACAGAGAGGGATTTGAGAACAAGACGAAGCTTGGAGCTCCACAGGGAGTAGTTGGATGAACCAACTAGAAGGGGAACACTGACTGTGGTGAGATTATTTCTTCCAAGGTCAATTGGAACGGTTATAGCAGCCATAGGATGTGATCTGCAAAACAAAATATTCAGCAAACAAAATCATCATTGATGGAATTTCACCAATATAAAGGATTCTGCATCCGCTTAATTCAATGATTCTTATCACTTTTTCTGTGACAGAAAGCATAGAATTTAGTTGACCCAAAAATGTTACCTTGGTCTCAAGCATGGGTTATGCTAGAGAGCATGGAAACTTTGATGACCCAAAGTGTTTGTCATGATATCATGCAAACTCTTTTTGTGACAAGGTTAGTCCAATCTCAGTCAGATAATGACTGGTAATTTCTCAGTCAATGACTGGTAGTTCTTGCAATGAAATGCGGTGTATCCCAAGTCCAAGGAATTATCCTTGATCCTGAAGTGATTTCTTAATCCTCATAAGTATGGCCAATTTAGAAGTGAACTTGTAAATATAAAGTCTCAAGACAATCTTAAGTCAATTTCTTGGTTGGTTGGTCTCAAGAGATGTTGAGTCTCTTGGCTGGTTTGGTCTCAAAGACTTATAGTCTCTGGCAATGGTCTCAAGAGTTAAAACTCTTGGTTATTTGTCTCAAGAAAATCAAATGACGATTTCTTGGTTGGTACAAGTGTAGATGAATATTGTTTCATCATCCATTAGGATAGATAGACACTTGTCAGAAAAATACAAGTTTAAAAAATGAAAAAACTTCTAAATAACAGTCCAAAAAGAAAAATGGTAAATGGCCAAGAGGATAAGGAAGAAGTAAAGTAGGTAAGGTACCTAGAATCGTTGCCTATTGTGACGATTCTGCTCACCTTCTTCAGCAGCTCTTCTCTTTCCTAGGCGTACTGCTCTAGAGAGAAGTTCAGCCCGGCGATTGCCGGCTGGGGTGCCTACTGATGAAGCAAGCGCAGAGTAGACATCATCCTCTGCGTCAGTACCTACGGCTTCATGGATCAGCCTCTGGATGCGATTGGATTGCCTCCAGATCTCAGGATGAGCTCTTCTTAGCTCAAGCCTGAGTTTCTTGTCAAGAAGTTCATTGAACTTCCTGACGTCCATCCCTACTCTCTTACCATATTCCTCAGCGGGTTCACCGCGGTTCCATCCTCCGTCAGCCTCAGAAAGCCAGTCGCCGTCATCAAAGACAACGTTGGGCGACTTACTTTTAGCCAAATAAATATTGGCCCAAGAAGGAGGGAAAAGATCCCTTCGGAATATTTCCCAGCCCTGGTCGTGCACCACAAAAGATCGGTGGTCCTCATAGGTGGATGAAGGGAATGCCCATCCTGCGCCTTCATAGGCTTGTCCTATGGTTTCATCCCAATATGCAAGGGAGCAGATGGGATGAGCTCCGCTTGTCTCGCATGTCTGAATGCGGAATGGGAAGACCATCCGCGAGGATCTAGGAATATCCTCGAGCGGAATCTCGATTTGGTGCTGTGGGAACGTCGGTGCCAGCCTATATTTCTGCAGGCGGCGTGGAGCAACCTCGACGTTGACATCTTCCGTCTCAAGAGGACGGAGAGCGGGGGCTGTGGAAACAGTGGCAACACGTTGTGTGCCATCATCCTCTAGATAGGGGATGCGAAGGGTAGGTCCTTCTTGATGCGTTCTTGCGCGGCATAGGGAACTATGGTCCCATGGCATGATGTGGACTTCATGTCCAGTGAGGGAGCGAACGAGGGCAGGTTGGTACGCTGCCTCGTATCGTAGCCCGCCAAGGTTGGCGAGATCCCTCAAGTCGTTCTCAGACGACTCTGCCGGTACCGGGTGACGCTGTTCGAGGGTAGGAGGTTCCCTGAACAACCAGGCTGGCGGTGCCATACCCTGGTTCATCTCAGCAGGAGTAGGAGTTCTCCTGCGAGGTGTCTCAGCCCTAGAAGCTGGGCGAGATGCGTCAGAGATATGACGGGAGGTCATTCTCTTTGGTACTGGCGCATGCATGCGAGCGCTAGTAGAACGTCTTGATCCTCTAGTAGATGTAGCTGGAGCCGACAGGTGAGCAGCCACATTGTTCGAGGATGAGGCAATGGAGGAGGAGGAGAAAGAGGAGGCAGAGGCGTTGGGTGAGGCCATAAGGATGGAGTGGCTGGATAAGGGATAAAGCTGATGTATTAATCAGCTAAGTCTCCTTGATCAATCAAGGGTTAGTCTCACCGATGGGTGGAAGGGTTCTCGTTGAAGGTCAACGGAATTGGACTTGACCAAAGGTCAGAGTTAAGCCTCTAAGACGCATTAGAAAGTGTCCTAGGTGGATCAATAGTCTCTTACTGTAGGTAAGGTGGGTCTCTCCGATAGGAGGTGGGTTCTCTAGCTCTCTTGTAGAGGCTAGGAGTGGATGCGAGGTGCAAGCAGTGGGAAGCTGCCACTTACTCCGAAAATGCCTGTTAGGGCATAAGGTTTCGTCAGTATTTGTTCTTAGACTGGGTCTAGAAGAGAAACTATGTTTCTCGTGAGCAGCTCTCTCACTTGTCTCACTAACTAGTAGCGGTGTGTCTCGGTCCTTAAGACCGGTAGCACTTTTGATTGTGGATTAGATCCAGCAATCTGCTATCTACGACCAAAGCCTATTGTACCTATGTGAGGTGGCAGACTAGTAGACGCCAGGTTCAGGTACAGGCTGGAGATCAGTGACTTTGAGCTAGAGCGTTGGCTGGGGAACCAGTCACTGATTCTGCTCATTATGGCTCAGTCTGAGCTAGGGTACGAAGCCCATTATTGCCCGGTCTAGATCAGAGCGAAGCTCGATGATCCGGGTGCTAGGGGTTAGGCCCATTTCAGGGCTCATAACCTATCAAAGTACGACTCCGATTGTCAGCACCATCGATGAGCGTAGGCTCATATTACGCTCATATGCAGAGGAAGAAAGTCACATGGTCTCTGGTGGGAATACTCACCAGGGAAGTCACGGGTGGTACGCAGATAACGGATAGCCAAAGGGGTGATAGTAACTACTGGAGGGAGTGACCCTATGAAGAGTAGAGGGGAGTGACCTCAGTAGTCTAGAGTAATCTCAGTACAAGGGATAGACCCTGTAGTACTGGATATGAACACAGAGGAAGGGGAGTTCTTGTTATTCTGGTTAGAGGAGCAACTATGAGGAGCTCCTCCTTATATACAGTACATGCTGTTTGTACTTGTATATAGTAATTCCATAAAGATGGAACAATAGTAGCCAATAGCGTATAATGCTCTTATCACAGCCAATAGCAATAAAGACGATAAGAAGCACGCTATAAACGTCAACCAATGGCATAACATGAGCAGTGGAGTATCAGTCAGCATAT
>JBBPMY010000916.1:0-10684 GCA_038090615.1 Phylloporus gajari
GATTCTCCACAGAATTGTCCGCGGCATGGGGGAGAATGGCAGAGACCAGGTCATCTCCCATAGAACCATTGCTGATCTTGATGCGACGCAATCCTGGAAAATGCGCCAGTGTCTCCTTCCAAAAGGTTTGACAAGCTGGGGGATCGTCAATATGGAGAGCCTGAACATTTGTCGTGGGCATGAAGGCACAGATATTGTTTCTAAGCATATTAATATTGTTTGACGACTTTGGTGAGCCAAGATCAATATCCAGGAGAATACCTGAAGTCCAGACTTGGAGAGATGGTGAATAGCCCCAAAAATGACAATTATATTCAGGAGAAATACTAAAATTGAGAAACATCTGATTCTGGTGGCCGAAATATGGCCTAGATTTGATAACCACGGAGCGGAGTGTTGGAAGAGACGACACTCGATCAAAGCTGTAATGTTGGGCAAGAACAGAGCAGAGTCGGAGGTGGTTGTCATGAACATCCTCCTCCTTGCACAAGAAGTCCGCAAGCCGGATTTGTGCGCAGACAGGGATGTTGACACTAGAGAGGAAGGCGATGGTCGTTGAAAGGGGGGCTCTGACTGAAAGTCGTGAAAGATGGGGTAAATTAGTCTTCTGCCAAGCTTTGAATTCCGTGCTCGAGATGAAATCGCTGGCGCTAGTGAGGGCATCACCGAGATTAAGGTTTACGAGGTCTGGCATGCAACGGAGCACGGCTTGGAATCCTGATACATCAAGATGAAGGGGACAAAAGAAGGAATCTAAACTGAGGGTCGTCACATTACCCAACTTGAAGAAACAGCACGGGGGCTCGATACTAGAATTTGCGAAATGGGATGCGAATAAGAAACCCAGAACTTGGAGATGGGAGGCACTCGAGTAAAGTTTTTAGAGACACTGGTCGATCACCTTGTCATAACGGACGGTGTAGAAATAAATCCTCTCGATACGCTCAGCATGCTCTCGAATTTTCTCAATAAAAGCTGACAAATTGCAAGGATCCTCTCGCTCGTCTTCTGTCAGGTCGATGCGTATCTTCAGTCGAGTTCGCTCTGACCTTGCCAATAATGCATCTACCCAACGCTGCGACGTGAGGAAGACGTAGGACCAGAGAGTCGGACAATTCAGCGCAACATTGCGCCAGTGAGAAGAAACGTGGGAAATACGGAACCAATCACGGGGCGGTGGATGGTGGTAGAAATGATCTTGGGCAAGTCGGATAAACGTAGGTTCGAGTACTTCAGTTGGAAAACGAAGGGGAAGGGTGTTTCTTTGAGAATAGAGATTATGCGTTATTGATTTTTGTCGTGAAGTCTCTTTATCGATGCGAGCTACATCCATTTTGAAACAGAGTATATGTTGAGATGCCACTGAGAATCAAGATCGACAACCTGAAAACGAGGTCGCGCTGCTATTGAATGGATGGTATCAGAATTGTATGCATCAAGCCAATCTCTCAGGAACATACAGGGTTAACTACTATTGGCAGCACCCTCGAGTGATAGGAGGGAAACACCGGCGATGATTGTGATCGTTGGGAGTTGAGAGAAAGTTGGACTCCGATGTCCCCTATAGTTTGTAGTTTGCATTTGTTTGGTCTAATGTACTCTTTCGATCTGTGCTCATCTGATGTTCATCCTAGTTTCAATACCACCGCGCGTTTTATCTGTTGTTCCACACATTAAATGTCTACTCTCCCCATCGTCACCATTTAAGAGGAAACACATACACCACAACGTCCCCCTACTTCTCCGCTCCATGTAACCTTCGCAGCGAGGTCTTCACGTCCGCCCAGTCTCCCAGGTCACTGGCAGATGCCCCACCTCACTACCTCACCGCGCATAAACCGCACAGCCTCCGAATACCGTCTGCACGAGCCACGACTTATGTCGCGTGGAGCTGTGACAGTAAACGTCTCGCCGCAGTCAGCATTGAGAAAGCTGCTATCGTACAGACCCAGAAAGTAGCGTAAGTTCCCACATGTATATGTGTTTTTATTCCATACTCTTGCTTACACCGAGGTTAGATGGTGTATCGAGCCGCAAGGCATTTCTCTGGGGGTCACTCTAACGATGTGGACCACGTCTTGTAGAACCAACTCATCCCAACTTGTACGTCCGGTCAGAGGGAACAAAATCGCCTTTTGGGACGTGCGATGCATGTATCTCCAAGTATCTCAGTTCTTCATGCTGACAACTTGTGTCAAGAAAGTCGCCATGTATAGCTGATCCAATTAAAAGTGTTGCTCGCGCAGACTAACTACGCCCCAGACAGAAACCAATGTTATACACATCCACAGGATACCAGTCGTTCCTTTTGACGTATGGAAAAGACAACGAGTCTTCCAGAGACCTGTGGCAGGTTTCGGATAAAGATGGGGTAAGCGATCTTGAAATTCCTTCAGTTTCTCTGCCTCTCACTGGGCAACTGTCAGTCCATCGTGGCGCCGACTGCCATGTTTAACCACGTTAGAGATGGAATCATTGCAGCGCATTACTTTGAGCATTCCTTCCGTACACTGGACTCTATCTCTAATATCGCACGAAAGCCTGGCCGCACACGTGGGTGGTTGTGTTGCGGTAGCACTTAACTCCCGAGGAAGGTCAACGAATCCTATCGCATCTACCATTTTGCAGGAGCTAAACTGAGATCACAGGGTGCCCCGCTTCTGGTGGGCACGACTCGATAGTCAAGATGTTTGACTTGAATGTATAGATTTGCGTATGGACAATTGCATCTTGCGGGTACGTGGTCAAGCGCACGGCCCTTGCGTCATGATATATTTTTCTGTCTAGTAACACCATCGGCACTCTCAGTCTTATGTTTTATGGTGAATATCTGGGTATAACTTCCCATTGGGTTCAGCTCTGGAACTTGAAGCAAGAGACAGCCGATACGCGATTTCCTGCTCACTCGCACGGACCGCCCTTCCGATCGACTCGATGCTCATATACGTGCTACTGTTGTGCGGGAGGTCGGTTCAGTTCCCCTGCACCACCAGAGTTTTCTCCTGCACAATGCTCGTCGCCTGTTTTGATCATTGGGCATCTATAATGACAAGCTGAACTGTGAGTTGCCTAACCCACCCCCTGGGTGGGTTGGGCTTGTTTGGAGGGCCTCACAGGGGCAACACACGTCCCAAACACTGCCGTACGCTAGTGTGTATGGATCTTGCGACAGGATAATAAGAGCTTGAAGAAGTGGTCCGAATGCTCGTTCTCGTCACGCGCAACTTGGATCATCATTTGCAGTGTGCATGAGTCAATACCGTGGACTGTCCTAGTAAACTATGTAACGCTCCCTGACTATGTAAAAGTAACCGCTCTCCCACTTCCCAGTCATGTCATATCGTGCTGGTTTTGCATTGTTGTGAGAGCATTCAGTAATGATCAATCTACCTCGGGATCCCACGCGGCCTGTGCAGAGAGCAGAGCAGAGCGATTGTAGCCCATCAAAAGGTGGCAAGCTGAGGCCTGTTTCACAATCGGATACCCAAGCCACTGATTTCCAGTCGTCCGCCCGATCTTCAAGCAATTCAAACTTCATGTGATCCAAAATCAATTCCTCCAGTGCTACTGCTCGTACTCTTCCACTCTGATTTTCCACAGATCTGTCGGTGATGTAGGGGAGAATGCCAGAGACCATATCGTTTCCCATGGAACCATTGCTGATCTTGATGCGACGCAGTCCTGGAAAATGCGCCATCGTTTCCCTCCAAAAGGCTTGACAAGCCGGGGAATTGCCAATGTGGAGAGCCTGAACGTTTGTCGTGGGCATGAAGGCACAGATATTACTTCCAAGGTTTAACAACTCCGGTGGGCCAAGAATGATATCCAGAAGAAAATCTGAGCACCAATCTAAGTCCCAATCATGGAGGGATGGTGAGTAGTACCGATAAGGGCGATCATATTTAGGAGAAGGGCTGAAATCGATAGATGTCCTATTTGCGTGATCGAGTTTCATGACCACGGAGCGGAGTATCGGAAGAGATGATACCCGATCAAAGCTGTAATGTTGGGCAAGAACAGAGCAGAGTCGGGAGTGGCTGTCATGAACTTCCTCCCCACGCGAAGAATCCCGAAGTTGGATTTGTGCGTGGGCCGGGATGTTAACACCAGAGAGGGTTGCAATGATTGTTGAAAGCGGAGCGTCCACGAAAAGTCGGGAAAGATGCGGTAAATCAATCCTCTGTAGGGCATCGAACTCCATGCTTGAGATGAAATCACTAGCACTGGCAAGGGCATCCCCGAGATAAAGGTTTACAAGGTCTGGCATGCAACGAAGTACAGCTTGGAATCCTGGTACGTCAAGATGAATGGAAGGATTATTGGGGAACCTTAAACCGAGGGTCGTCACACTACCCGACTTGAAGAGATGGCAAGGGGACAGGACGTTTTTAGAACCCCAATCGAGGTAATCGAGTGAAAAATACAGAACACGCAAATGGGAAGCACTTGAGTAAAGTGCTTCAAACCACTGGCGGATTACCGTGTCCCAACCGACAGTGTAGAAATAAATGCTCTCGATGCGCTCAGCACGCTCTCGAATTTTCTTGATAAAAGTCGACAGCTTGCGAGGATACTCTTGGTATTCCAGGTCGACGCGTATCACCAGTTTTGCTCGCTCTGATCTTGCTAATAATGCATCTACCCAGTGCCGCGACGTGAGGAAGACGTGGGACCAGAGAGTTGGACAATTCAGCGCAACATGGCGCCAGTGGGAAGAAACATGGGAAATATGGAACCAATCTGGAGCACAGGGCGGAAATTTGACATAGAAATGATCTCGGGCAAGTCGGATAAATATGGATTCGAGTACTTCAATTGGAAGACGAGAAATAGGGACAAGCGAGTTTCTTTGAGAACAGAGGTTACGTGTCATTGACTTTAGTCGCAAAATCTCCTCGTCAACGATAGCTACATTCATCGTGCTTGGCTGAAAGAGAATATTTGAAATGACACCGACAGCCCAAAAACGAGGGCACACTATCATTGAACGGCGTTAGAGTTGTATGTATCAAGCCAATCTCTGAGAGACATACAGGGTCAATTACCAGTGGCGGTACCTTCAAGTTATAGAAGAGAAACACCAGAGATGATCGTGATTGTTGGGATCTGAGAGAAAGGTGTCCCCTATTAGTCTGTAGTTTGCATTTGTTTGGCCTAATGATTCAAATCAACGTCCAATTCTTAATTACCTGCTAAGCCACCCACTGCTAAATGTCTACTCTACCCCCATTGTCACCAATGAAGAGGAAATACAGCCCCCACAACGTCCGCCTCCTCCCCGTTCCATGTGGCCTTCCCAGCAAGAGGTCTCCGCGTACGCTCAATCTCCTAGGTCATTGGCGGATACCCCACCGAACAGGCCCAGAACTTTCCTGCACATAAACTGCACAAGCCATGTCCCATGTCGTGTGGAACTGTGACGGTAAACGTCTCGCTGCATTTAGCATTGACAAGGCCACTGGAGTAGACACCGAAAAGTAGCGTAAGTTTCCGCGCGCGTACGCGCTGTTATTCCATGTTCCTGATTACACCAAGGTTAGATGGAGTATAGGGCCGCAAGTCATTTCTCGGGGGGTCGCTCTGACGACGTATACTATGTCTCATGGAACCCAAATCACCCCGATCAGTTCCGTACATCCAGTCAAATGGACAGGCGAGCTGTCTTTTGGGACGCGCGACGTATGTATCTCGAAGTGTCTCAGTTCTTCGTGTTGACGATTTTTGTCAAGGAAGTCGCCATGCACGGCAGAAGTATCGCCAGCACAAACCAATTACGCCCCAGACGGAAAATCGATGTTGTATACATCTGCAGGACACCAGTTGTTCTTTTTGACATATCGCAATGACAACGAGTCCTCCAGAGATATGTGGCAGGCTTTGGGTTCGGACAAAGATGGGGTGAGCAGTATTGAAATTCCTTTTGTTTCTCAGTCTCTCATTAGGCGACTGACTGATAGACCATTGTCGCGTCGACTACAATGTTCAGCCACATTGGAGATAGAATCGGTTTAACACTTTACTCTGAGCATTCCTTCCGCATAATGGACTATCCGTTTCTAACATTGCGAAAGCCAAGCCGCACGTGGGTGGTCGTATTGTGGTAGTACTTGCCCCTCAAGGAAGGTCGACAAATTCCACCGCACCTGCCATTTTGTAGAGGTCGAACTAAGATCACAGGTACCTTGCCTCTGGCGGATATGACTCGATAGTCAACATGTTTGACTTGAATGAGTAGATTTGCGCACGGACAATCATGCGAGTACGTAGTTGTGCGCGCAGCCCTTGCATTTTGACACATCCCTTTCCCCAGTAACGCCATCAACGTTCTCGGTTTTTCGTTTGATGGGAGTATCTGGCACTGGATCATACATTGATATCTTACGCGCTGTATGTTCATCTCGCGCTTCAGTCTAGTATGATAAAGATCACTTTCCCAGCCCAGGAACATGGAAGCGAGAGATAACGACACACGTTTTCCTGCTCACTCATACCATCCTTCTTGGTCGACTCAAATGCTCATACGTATACGTACTATTATTGTGCGAGAAGCCGGTTCAGTCGCTGTGCACCACCAGCGCTTTCTCCTCCACAACGCTCATTACCCGTTTCTCCTGTGACCATCGGAATGACGATGGGCTGAACTGTGAGCCGCACATTAGCGTGTATGGATGTCACAACCTCTTAGTTGCTTCCTGTGTTGCCAACGCGACAATAAGAGCTCGAAGAAGTGGTCGGAATTCCCGTTCTCGTATCACGCACAACTTGAAAATTCACCGTTTATACAGCGTATACTATGGCACAAATTCACTAAGACACAGTTCACTGTACGGAACACTGACGCAAAACCATGGACTGTCCTAGTAAGCGGTGTGAGTGTAACGCTCCCTGACTACGTAGAAGCAACCGCCTTCCCACTTCCCAACCATGTCATAGTATGCTTTCTCATTGTATTTGCAATTAGCGATGATCAGTCTGCCTCGGGATCCTGCGTGGCTGGCACAGAGTGCAGAGCAGAGCGATTGTAGTCCTCCAAAGGGTGGCAGGCCGAGACCTAGTTCACAATCCGATGCCCAACCCACTCTTTCCCAGTCATCTGCCCGATCCTTGAGCAATTTAAATTTCATGCTATCCAGCGTCAACTCCTCCAGCGGCATTAGTGCTTGTACTTTTTTACCCTTGTTCTTCCTAGACTTGTTGGCGATGTGGGGGAGGATGGCAGAGACCAAATCATCTCTCATGGAACCATCGCTGATCTTGATGCGACGCAATCCTGGAAAATGTGCCATTATCTTGTTCAAGAATCCTTGACGAGCTGAAGGATTGGAAATGTGGAGAGTCTGAATATTTTTTGTGGGCATGAAGGCACAGATATCGCTTCCAAACATGATACTAATCTTTGACGACTCTGGTTGGTTGAGAATGATATCCAGGAGAATATCTGGGGCCCAAACATGGAGGGACGGAGAGTGGCCCCAATAGGGGCAGTTATATTTAGAAAAAGTACTGAAATTGAGACGTGTCTGATACTCGTCGAGCTCGTGTTTCATAGCCACAGAGCAAAGTATTGGAAGAGACGACACCCGATCGGAGCTGTGATGTTGGGCAAGAACAGAGTAGAATCGGATGTGAATGTCACGAACTTTCTCCCCATACGAGGAGCCCCGAAATTGGATTCGTGTGTCGGCTGGGATATTGACAGTAGAGAGTAATGCGACGATTGTCAAAAGAGGAGCTTTCACGAAAAGTCGAGAAAGACGCGGCAAGTCAATTCTCTGCAAAGCATCGAACTCTGTGCTAGAGATGAAGTCGCTAGCGCTGGCAAGGGCATTCTCGAGATAAAGGTTTACAAGGTCTGGCATGCAACGAAGCACAGCTTGTAATCCTGGTACGTCAAGACGGAGGGAAGTACAGCCCAATGTTAAACCGAGGGTTGTCACACAGCCCAACTTGAAAAAATGGCAGGGGGATAGGTTGTTTTTAGAATACCAAAGTTGTCTGAGTGAGAAATCCAGAACTCGCAGATGGGAGGCGCTCAAGTACAGTGTTTCAAAACACTGGTCGGTTGCCTTGTCCAAATAGGCGGTGTAGAAGTAAATGCTCTCGATGCGCTCAGCATGCTCTTGAATCTTTTCCATAAAAATCGACAACTTGTAAGGATCCTCTGGCCAGTATTCCAGGTCGACGCGTATCTTCAGATTTGCTCGCTTTGATCTTGCCAACAATGTATCTACCCAACGCTGCGATGTGGGGGAGACGTGGGACCAGAGAGTTGGACAATTCGGCGCAACATTGCGCCAGTGGGAAGAAACATGAGAAATACGGAACCAACCTTCTACTTCGGGGCGCAAGCGACCATAAAAATGATGTTGGGCAAGTTGGATAAATATGGATTCGAGTACTTCGGTTGGAAGACGAGAAATAAGGGCAAGAGAGTTTCTTTGAGAATAGAGGTTACGTGTTGTTGACTTTTGTTGTAGAATCTCTTCATCGATGCCAGCTACATCCGTTTTGAAACAGAATATATGTTGAGATACCACTGAGAACCACGACCGACGACCCGGAAAACGGGGACACACTGGCATCGGAGCCTATGCACTGAGTCAGTATCTCATAAACATACAGAATCGGTTACCAGTGACGGCACCTCAGAAGGGAAACACCAGTGATTGTTCAGAGCAGGGATCGGAAAGGTAGACCCCCTATCGTTCGTAGTTTGCATTTGTTTGGCCTAATGTATCTCAACACCATTTAAGAGGAAATACTGGCCCCATAACGTCCGCCTACTCCTCCGTTCCACGTAACTTTCGCGGCGAGAGGTCTCCACGTACGCTCAGTCTCCTAGGTCACTGGCAGATATCCCACCTCGCTCTCTCACAGGGATGGAACTTTCCCGCACATAAATCGCGCGACCTCCGAATACCGTCTGCACAAGCCATGACCCATGTCGCGTGGAGCTGTGACGGTAAACGTGTCGCCGCAGTCGGTATTGACATGGCCGCTAGAGTGTGGACACCAGAAAGTAGCGTAAGCTCCCGCACGTGTACGCCATGTTCCTAATTACACCGAGGCTAGATGGAGTATAGGGCCGCAAGTCATTTCTTGGGGGGTCACTCTGACGACGTAGACTATGTCTCATAGAATCCAATTCACCCAGTCTGTTTTGTACGTCCAGTCAAGGGGACAGGCGAATCATCTTTTTGGACGTGCGATGTATGTGTCTCGAAGTATCTCAATTTTAGCGCTGACGATTTTCGTCGTCATGTACAACTGACTCGATTAAAAGTGTCAACGGCGCAAACCAATTACGCACCAGATGGAAAGTCGATGTGTGGCAGGTTTCGGACAAAGATGGGGTGAGCGGTATTGAATTTTCTTTTGTCTCTCAGTCTCTCATTAAGCGACTGACTGATAGTCCATTGTCGCGTCGACTGCCATGTTCAACCATGTTGGAGATGGAGTCATATTGACACATTACTCTGAGCATTCCCTCTGCATAATGGACTATCCGTCTCTAATATTGCGCGAAGGCCCAGCCGCACACGTGGGTGGTTGTGTTGCGGTAGCACTTGACCCCCGAGGAAGGCCGACGAACATCGTGTCTACCATTTTGACGGAGTTCAAAGGTCCTCACTTCTGGTGGGTACGACTCAACAGTCAACACGTTTGACTTGAGCGAGTGGATTTGCACACGGACGATCGCATCTTGCGAGGACATGGTTGCGCAGCCCTTGCATCCTGATGTATCCTTTTCCGCATCAACATTCTTAGTTTTTCGTTCGATGGCGAATATCCGACGATAGCTGGCACTGGATCGTACATTGATATCGTACACACTTTTTCGTTGCAGTCATCTTGCGACTTTGCTGTGGTGCGCGACAGAGATCACTCTGCGCGAGGGATGCGCTCGTGATGGCTAGGGACAAAGGAGTACTAGCTAGACTAGGTACATGATGAGAATACTATGGTGCTCTGCTATTGGATTTCTCAGGATGTGTGGGGGTTGGGCAAAACCCGGAGGGTTTGGCCGGAGGCTGGCCCGATCTGCAGATGGCGAGATGAGCTGTGACCCAAGTGGTAGGAGCAGCGCGATGCGGCTAGTGAAAGCTCGGTGCCCATTCTGTAGGAGCGGGCGATGAACTCACTTTAGCGGACCGGGGGCATAGCAATTCTGTTGAAGGTGGTGAATATTTGTGGATCGCTTTGAAGGAAAGGCGCTAGAATGAGGGCGTGTTTGCGTAGATATGTGGTGAAGGAGTCGCCAGCCCATCTGCCCATCACCTTGACGACGTCGAACGGGATGCCTTTGAGGAGGTAGTGTAGGGTGCCGCCAATGCGTAGACTGTGCCCTTTGAAATCCACCAGGCCTTGTTGTTTGGTGATGGATGTGATTCGCGTGAGGATCTGCGTTTTGGAGAGCGGCCTGAGCCCGGTTTTTGGGTGTTTCCACACGAATAGGTGGGAGGTTTTGGACGGGGCGTTGATGCGCAGGTGATTTTTGATGGCGCTTTCGGGGTCTGTTACGCACCCCGGGTGGGGGGCGCATTGGGTGTATTCCCCCTCCTCTCAGCTGCTCTTGGTGAATGGTAGGAATAGTTTGATCACTGGTTGGCCCTCTGCGTCTTGCATGAAGCTGATGTTGTTCCGCGTGATGTGCTTGTTTGCGGCAAATTTGTTGATGGCGGGG
>JBBPMY010000917.1:0-10669 GCA_038090615.1 Phylloporus gajari
TAGCAATCCAGTGAACTTGTATGTCCTTCTTTCCCACGTTGTTTTCTTTCCTAAACCGCGTGATCATTCTGGAAAATTCGTCGATCAAATAGTGGCCTGATTTCGTGGAGAAGAGATCACCAGATTTTATTGCCGCTTGGTTGTCGGTGAATATGTGTATTGGGAGTTCTACGTCGTTCTCCATAAGTAGCAGTTGTGCCGCTAGGGTGAGGCCTATGATTTCGGCTTCGTATACGGTGTGATCTGTTGCAGTGCCTAAGTGAAATTTTAGTATACGTGGGTTGCGGTTGAGGTTGTATAGGACTGCGGCGGCACCGATGTTACCGTCCACTCCCGAGCCGTCGGTGTAGACTCTGGTTCCATCAGCAAAACACACCCCATCTGTACAGGTCTGTACAGGTTTGTACAGACTCACATACTCACAGCCAAGTCCCTCTATGTACAGGTCTGTACAGACTCTGTACAGACCAATACAGACCTGTGAGTCTGTACACATTAGATTTGTACAGACCTGTACAGACCTTGTACAGACCTTGTACAGACCTGTACAGACCTGTACAGACCTGTACAGACCTTGTACAGACCTTGTACAGACCTGCACAGACCCTGTACAGACCCATACAGACCCATACAGACCTTGTACAGACCTGCACAGACCCTGTACAGACCCATACAGACCTTGTACAGACCTGCACAGACCCTGTACAGACTCATACAGACCTGTACAAATCCATATACACATTGATACAGTCCTATACATAGTCTCAATTACCAAACAATATTCATTCAGCACACACTAACAAATCCATGACACAAGCATTACTATTGTCAAGACATGACCTCTACCAGAAAAGTTCACATAGGTGCAAGTGCATACTCATTATCATCCCCCCTCCGAGCTACAGACTTCTCGAGCCCACACCTAGAAGAAAATAAATACAGGAGGACCCAAAAGAGTAAACACATACCTGGCCTTCTTTGCCCACTTACCCAGCTGATCCAATAATATTGGGCCACCCTTCCTATCATCGAGGACCTGCCCAACCATCTGATGAAACTGTTCATACTCCTGAGATTCCAAACTCCCACAAAGACTGCCAAGATCTCGTATGTTGCCATTGACAGAAAGAGAACGAAGCACAACCTTGATCTGTCGCATGGTCAGTAATGAATGGGTCAAATGAAGAATATCGGAAACAAACACCAGTGGCGGCAAGGGCAAGCGAAGCGGGAGGGATCATCGACTTGAATTCGCTCACATTGCCCAATAACTTCTGACTTTTTCCATAGTATACCTCAGCGCATACACTGTAAAGCGCGTTGTGCGCGAAATTGTGCTGAACGCCCTGAAACTTGTCAGTGAAATGTAAAAAAAAATATAAACCGATAGAACCGAGGAACCTTTGCATTCCGCGGCCCCCGAAGAAATTTCGCGCCTTGTATCAATTCAGTCGCCCGAGTCTTGATCCATCCCGCCGACTCGGTTTGCCTTAGATTGGCTGGCGGGACAAGGCTATAAAGCGACGGGACAAGGGTAACACAGTGCTTCTTTACTTCCGAGCGAAACATCGACGCGTCATTGAAAACCTAGGTTTCAATTAGCAGAGTAAAAAGGTACAATCCGACATACCAAGGTGAGGAGCTCGCAACGGTAACGGGGGAAATAGCCAGCTTCAAGTTGTCGACCCTTCCGCTTGAACTGCTGGAAGATTTGTTGAAGGATGTTGCTCACTACGCCGTCCTTGGCATTGTTGGGACTTGGAAAGGCATCAGCAACGGACAAATATACGCGCCATTCAAGCTTTGCTTCATCGATGAGTACCTTCCACATCGAGGGCCAGAAGCTGCGCTTCTCGGCCTTTTTTTCCCGAGGATTGAGCCGTGTATCACTGTCCGACCCAGCATCACGTCTGCGACTACCTGAGGCGTGGTATCTTGCGTGGTGGTAGTCGCGCGCAGTTCGTAGGACTTCCTGGGAAGGAGGGCGAGGTACCCTGTTGCGCTCGTGATGGCGGCGGAGGACATCGACTTCGTGCAAGTCTTCCTGCTCTGAGATAGAGTGGTGAACACAAGCACGTCGCGTACCGTGTTGATTGACCTGATCACGTTCGCGTACTCTCGCACTATCTTCTGGCCTTTGGTGGTAGCCCGAGCGAGAGCGTGAATCAGGTAGTGTTCGGTCAGAACGTTCTCAGGGAGACGCGGGGCCATGCTTCCATAGCTGCTGGCACCATGAAAGTGATTCTCCAGATACGGAGTCGTTGTCTGAGTCAGAACCTAAGGCATAATAAGTAACGATTGTGCCACGAATTTTCGAGGTACCTTGTTCTAAACCCGTCCACAGAACGGTGTTATCGTTATTGTCCGACTCCCCCTCACCATCGGATTCATCGCCATCGGACCCATGCTGTGACCCTCGAGCCTCGTCGGACTGGCCTTGGTATGAATCATCGTCAGCTTCTTCTTCAGCACCAAAGCGTTCGTCCGGGTTCTGTTCCTGGGGCGGATGTTCAATGAAAGGGTTGTCATCAGAAGGTCGGTCGTAATCTTCGTGGTTGTCATGGCCGGCTGCCTGTTCCTCCATATCGACTTCTGAAGGCAGATCATCCCCGGCAACACCTATTTGATTCACTGAGAACAAATTCGAGAAAAAATAACGAACGAACCAAACCCGCCGTCCCACCCCAAAGCAGGCTCAGGGTCGTAGCCATCAGGAGGCAACTCGTCCATATAACGATACCCTCTCTTCGGCGTTCTGTTATTGTAAGTTTACATTAGCACAGGGTGTGAAACCGAGAACCATCGCTTACTCTATCGACGGAGACAACCGCAGTTGGTCAGAAGCTTGCTGAGCCCTGGCAGACTTGAAACCAAATCGTGAGGAACCTTTGTTAGCATGAAAGGCAGGTCGATCAACGACGGGTGACTGAACCTACAACCTTGTCATAGGTCGAAGAGGCGAGCATGAATGGACTCACTGTTCTTTCAGACCGACTGCTCTCAGGAGCAACCTTGGTCTTAGTGCGTTTCTTTGTCAGTGCAGGAGCCATCTTGTTGACGGGCTCGCTCAGAGGGACGACATGTCGAGGCCGCTTCTGCGTGGTTTGAGTGACGGCGTCACCGGCTCTTTGCAGTTGCCTTGTGGCGCCGCCTTGACCAGCGCCTGCCCGGGTAGTTCGTCGTGGGGTTTGAACATGCTGGGCATCTGTCGTTGCCTTGCGCTTCATGAACAAGTTGAACGACTAAGGTCTGCAAGCGCACCTTAAGTAATCGGGCCACCTAGGTGAAGCCAAACATTGAGAAATACAACGGAGAAAAATTCAATTATAACAGAAGCGAACCTAAGTAAACATTGTATCACGTGATCTATGTATGAGTCATGGTGAGCCCCGAACCCCCGCATACGATGAGAACGCAAAACCAAGAGGACTCACCACACTACCGGTTGCTCAAACGGCGAGGCGTATAAGTCAAAACACTCTGCGATCAACCCGGGTATCGACAAATTGAGTCTGTTTTCGAGAACAAAGTAGCGAGCCATGAAAAGGACAAAACCAAGTGACCAACCGTGAATATCAGCTTCGAGGGAGGGTTGAACGTTGGCACAGCGACATGGGCAAGGAAGAAACCAGAGTGATCATCCGCGAATGTCAGTCTCGAAGGAATGCTCGGATCGATTGAAAGACACTTGAAGCGTATGAGTCGTGACGCTGTGACCGTGACACGATGTAATCTAATCGATCATCAATTTCACAGGACGAAGTACATAGGTAGATACTGTTCATGTAATCGAAACGGTGCAAAGAACGTTCGGATGAAAACGGTAGATAAGAGCTACCTTAAGCACGGCGACGCTTCGAACCATTTGTCCTGGGTGCGTCTGCAACAGTGCGCTTGCGTAAAGATGTGTGCCAATCGTAATAGCGCCTGTACGCGGTGTTCCAGGTGGCAAGGGTGATGTCACGGCGCCGGACTACACTCCAATCGACTAGTGGATTCGGAGGCAACCAAGCTCGGGCGTCCGCTACCCCTTGTAGCTCTTGTAATAAAGTTAGCACTTCGCGTCTCCGAATCAGCCAACAATTCAGACTTACCGTGATGATAGCCAACATCGTCATCATCGCAACCGGTCTCTCCTTCCGAATCTGAGGCCCAGTCGACATCGAAGTCCATGCCATCGTCATCCTCGCCATCTTTAAATGAGTCCGAATCTGACCCTTCTTCCTCCAGGACCGAATCGCCTTCCATCGGGTCGCGATCCATGGATTCCCACACGTGAACTTTGTCGGCGTAGCGTATTCCAACGTCTCTGATGCGCCTGAGGGCAAAATCAAGCTTGGTGTTGACATCTACCATGTCTTGAGTAGGATAGAGTTTCTGCTGCATATCAGCATTGCATACTAGAAGAATGAACTCGGACATACGCCGACTGCATACTCTTGCGCGTTGGTGGTTCTAGCCGATGAAGCATCGATGGAATCCCGTCCAGTACGGACCCATATGTGAACCTCGATCTCTGAAATATCGATCCAGGTGATCCCGTGAGTGATAACGGGCCCGAGCTCATTTGAGGCGTTTCGAATAGGTTTCCACTTGTCCCAAGGCATGACATGCTTGTGAGCCAACTGTTTCGCGAGTGCGGAGTCATTACCGGGGGAACGGTAGGCTGGGGGCTTCTCGTTGACGACTATCTTCACCACCGCAACGGTCTTCGGGAAGCTCTCGATATACGCCATAAGCTTTCGTTCGACGTTGGCGGCAGTTTGCGAGAACGCGCATTCAACGAAAAGGTAGGGTCGAGGACGAGATAAATAGGGATGATTGGACATGGAGCACATCCGAATGTGGACATCCGGATAAGCCAAGATCGACTTCCCGTCGACTCGCGCATTAGTGTGTAGTTGAATCGCGACCTCATTTCTCCCATTGTCGAAGGTCAAAGGAATGAGGCAAATGGCATTTCGCAATTCTGCTTGGAGCTCGTTGAACGGTGCCTCGTGGACGTCGTGAGGCATAGCTACGATTAATTCGTCAGTCTTCGGGAAATATGTGAGCCTTTACAAAAATAGACGTCAGCGAGAATGATAGCGACTGAAGAGTCCGAATAAAGATTACCTCGCCTTGTACGAGCTGTCCTTCCCAGGCTCGTCTAATGTACGCGCGATGTATGCGTGTTCACGAGTGCTGACACCCCAAAACCTCTTTTAATTCACAGTCAAATCAAGGATTTTTGGCTTGGGCAGTAACAAGCACCTGGTCCACCGATAGGGTATTCATCTTTTCTATCATTCCAATGATCCTTCTGCACTTGGCTGGAATAGTTACATGTGTTATTAGCAAAGTTATCGCGCACATTCAAATAGCCATGCCTATGTCAAGCTCTGAGTCATTATCGCCACCACCAGCATCTGAGTTGTCTTGGTTGGTGGTGCGAAGTTCGATGTCGCCATCGTTTTCTGGGAGTTTAGAGTGTACTGTAGCCCATCGGGGAGTGGTGCAGCCAGTGTGGCACTTCTCTGTTGGTGGCAGACCCAGGCTTTGCGGGGAAGCGAGAAGCGACTCAGTTAAGGGACTGATTACCACACTGCCGACTTGAGACTCGTGAGAACCAGCTCTGTGGTGATGTTCGACGGTTCCATTGGAGGAAGTGCATAAAGTGTTCAGGTTAAGCAGCTCAGACAACCCTGGGCTGACTTGGCGGTAGTAGCGTGAAAGAGACATTTGATCAAGTGATATTAACATTCTCGGCTTGAAAGGAAGTCGCACAGTTGTGACAGTTTCCACAAGCGTAACAATAGGAGGATGTGCGTGGGAATTATCAACGGATAGCAAAGTACAGATCCTTCTCAAAAAAGTGGTTAAGATAGAAGTGTGTAGAGTAGGGTGTTGATGTTTGGGGTGTAAACCGCACATCAGCTGCAGGACCGAACTTTGGGACAACGGGGGCTAGCGCTCGAAGTTGGTCAGCTGGGAAAACGTCCCCCATAGCGATACCGTTGGATCGCACCGCTCGCTTTAGGTTGTGCATTCCAGTGACCAAATCCTTCCCTTGTATGTCGAACCGTGTGGCGTACACAAGGAACTTATTACTCCACCACGAGGAGGGTTGACCTCGTGAGGGTATAGGTCGGAAGATGAGGTGGATCTCGCACACCATATGGCCTGGCGAGATGGATTAAAGGGGGAACTTGATAATGAAAAAACGGACCTTCGAGTCCACTCCAAGGCCATTGTTTTTCCTCGTCAATATTGGCAAATGCAGCGTCATAGCGGCCTTTCGGCCAAATCGCCGTAGGTGAATGCGCGTTCAGTGTCTGTGGTGGGAGAGGTGTGGCACGATCATGATATGCCTTTTGCTGCAAGCGAACTTTGTTCCAGACTTGCAACCTCTCGAATGGTAAACGTTCATGACTTCGGAAGGGTCTCTGTCTGCCGATTTGGATGGGTCAGCCATCATCCCCGCGGTATATGTAATGCACAAGAGCAGCTCGAAGGTCTGGGAGTGAATATTGTTCGGCAACATCATCAATGGTAATGCTCCGAATTGCCGGGTCATAGTTGAAGCGAAATGCGACGGGCCCGTTGGTAAATACTCTGTGGGGGAAAACACCAGAGTTATCACGGGGGTAGCTAGACATCTTGAAAAAATCTATGGTAGAATCTGGATAATCGCCTTCACCCCTGCAGAGTTCGTTGTCAGAATCAAGGGGGACAGTCTCGTCTTCAGAGTAATCATGGTCTTCAGGTGTGCAAGCCGTGGATGGACGTGAGTGGTCCTCCTGCGAGAGCCCTGACTGACCTTCTCGCAAGCGCAGTGCAAGAGAGAACGCACTGCATTTCTCCAGGCGATCAAGAAAACGACAAATTTGAGATTCATAATCGTTGTTATTTGTGGCGGCTGCGGGAATCTTGACAAGGTCAATGTGTGCACGTTCCGTTACGTCTGCGGTCCAGTGAATTGGAGGGCCGATTAGGGGGATGCTTGGTACGACGTTCTGCATCATCTCGAGTTTAGGGATCTGCCAATGCTCCAAGACATTCCCCTTCTCCCCACGGCGAGCACCAGCATCAATTATACTTTGCTTGTGCGAATGGAACTCTACGAGCGCAGCTGCGATGTCCCGACAACCTTCATCATCGATGACAGGTGCTTGTGCGAGATAGCGGAACTCGAGCAACGCACGGACAGCTCGGATCATGGCCGTCGGTGCCGCACCTGCAATTACAGCAATCATGTATCGCTGTAGATCACGTTGGATCTTCCCGGTCACTTGTTTCAATGTTGTGATGCCGGAACTGAAGTGACGATGCCCCGTGATTGGTTGAAGGATCAAGAAACGAAAGTCGATTTCGTCAGCGCCGACAACCACGATGCACCAAGCAGCATCGTGATCGTACCAAAAACGATGGAAAATATGCAGGATTTCTGGAGGAAGACATCTGGATATCTCGGAGAGTAGCCAGTCTCGCCAATACAGCAAGTGGACGCCATTGAGGCGGTACACCGCACAAGCACTGAAGAAAGCAGCCAAGTCGTTCGGATCAATGTTGATAGACTGGATTTGTGCGAGGGTGATCGCTTTCAACTGTTCGGGGTGGCGAAAATCGTCGCCAAATTGGGTATAGTCCGCAAGAGTCACCGGGGCAGTTTTCCCTCGAACACCAGCCGTTAAACACGCTTCAGGGGTGTCGACGATGCAGGCAGCCAATGGAGTAAAGCAGTATCGGCTATTTCCGTGGGGATCGGCCAGCATCACCCCAATCCGGGCGGCGATCTTCAACGGCTCCACAACGATGTCCAAGCATTGGTGATATAGACGGTCGGAGAGAACCCCCTTCATACGCTTGTCGTGATGAATAAACTTGGGAATGGGGAGAAACGCAATGGGGAGGAATGCGTGCGAAGAAGCTTTGCTTTGTACTGATGAATGGATATTTGCCAACGACATGAGGAGTGGGTGCGCAACTTTACCGCCAGACTGATTCGTTATGTTTGTTTTGTCTGATGAGAGGATTACTCCCAATAAGCATGCGCCGGGAGGAAGTTGGTCCTATCGATCGATGTGAGAATTGATACTACCCGGTGTAACGACGAAGTTACCTGCAACTCCCATGCGTGGTCACCAGACATCCATTCACTATATACCCGGACCAAGCGCTGAGCATTAGTGAACACGTGGTAAGGGCTGAAGTCGAGGGAGTTTTTGAATAACGGATTGCTCAGGAGTACCTCGAGGCACTCGACGGTGTCCCGGTAAAAAAGCCTGACACGGTCTTTGGCTTTATGTGGGGCAATGTTGATGACACGACATTTCCATGGAGGCATTTTGGGTAGGATTTCCGCGAGATTGCGCAGCCTTGCGGCAGTCTGGAACGAGAGACCGAGTCCCTTGACCTCATCGTGTTCGTCATCAGTTATAGGACCATTCAGCTGGGCATGCGTGACTCACTAGGGTTAAAGCGAGAAAGCGATCAATATCAGCCATGCTTAGACAGGAAGTAAGAAGGAATTCGGCCATGTCCCATTCGGCTCGGTCAGCAAACGGATAGTAAAGGTTTTCAGAATCTCGGATACGCGCAAATTGGTCTTCGTCGAAAGCTTTCATGAATGTTCGGCCATTATTATCGGCGATCTTCGCTGCTCCTTCGAAATAGTCGGTAGTAAAACTATCATCAGTGTCGTCCGCTCCAGAACCAGAGTCCATGGCTGCATCTTCACTGGCCACCGAGCTAGAATCCGATTCATCAGTTCGGAAAGCTCTATGAGGGAAGGGTACTCGGGGGACATCAACTTTGCGGCGCTCGAAGTGCCGAAGTAGATCCTGAGGGTCCACGAACTGAACGTTTGGTTGGTTGCATTTAGATCGCGGTTGATCGAGATGCCTTTGCACCTGGATTTGGTTGTCAAAGAACTTGCCGCATTTGGGGCAGCAAATTTTTGAGCGAGGCGACATTGCGCGCGAAGTTACGGTTATAGTAAGTGTTTGGAATCATACCCGAGTTTGATTTGTTTACCACTCAACCAATTGTCACACCCCCAGAACTCCATGATTTCGAAACCGAAGCACAGCCGGTCACAGTCTCTCAACAACGTGCCTATGCACAGACCTGTTCCATCCACTCCAGGCTTTCGTTCTGTTCGTCGACCTCGGACGCAAGCTTTACGAGCTGAGTTTATTAAAGTGAAAAAGGCTCAATCCTCGTTCACACCATCCAAACGAACATATTTATCTCAACTGCTTCAAACTGCAGAGACGTCCCCAAAGAGTTCCGATTCCGACAGTGAAGCAGACTCGCAGCGTGGCTCGTTGGCGACCACCCACTCTAACGAAGATGTCTCTCCTGGCGAAGATATCTCTCCTCCTCCCACTGTGACCAGCAACAATGGGCGTGTCACTCCGCCCGAGGACGAGACCGAGGAGAACATTTCGGCGTCCACGTTTGTGTTCCAGGTAAGATTCTTTTCTCGAGACGTGGTACAATACACTCTAACGAAAATCCCAAGGCACCTACTTGCCAGGAAGAGGCTGTGATTCAGCTAGAGGCTGCTCATGCTCGGAGTAAGGTGAAACACGCAGAACGCCTTCTCGCATCGTCTAAGGCCGAAGAATGTGACGTTCTGGGACGGCTATATCGCTTCCAGGCGGTACGTGTGGGAAAGCAGCTCGATGCTGTGGAGGAGGAGCTTGGTACTGTCCGAGACACTATACGTCAGAGCGGCCTTCAGATCGTAACCTGGACCCCTCGTTCTTCGAGCGCCCAGCCACGACTGACTGGCAAGCGCAAGTTGTCCGACTCTCGCTAGGTACAATGTATTTTACCTACTACTCATCAACACTCAGTGATTCGGGCCAACAGGGTCGATTGTTCAACGGACAATGTCAAATACTATTCGCGAATATATACAATACTGTAGTCCGAGTGCGAAATTTGACTAAACGTTCTATCGACGAACACTAATACATATCACGGACGACAGAGAAGTGCAAGGAGTACGTACTGTACATTACTATCAACATGAGTAGCACGGCTAGTGTCAACCGTCACCCTGGAAGCCTACAAGGCTGGCCGACGCAGCTATGAGCGCGAAGACAGAAGAGGTGTGGAACTGGTCGAAATGGCGGGGGTAGAGTGGTCAAGAGAGAACGTAGGGGTGGATTGTGATGGCATATCGACCAGAGGAGGCGGATGGGCCTCCCAACGAGGCAAGCAACGCAACAACCCAGCACACATTGAAGCTGAGCCAGAGAGTTTAGTGAGGCCACGATTGAGGTGAAAGCACAGGTGCAGGAGTTTTTGGTTAGGGCGGCCATAGCGAGTCGATCGCGGGGGAGATAAGTGATCGACTACACTTGACAAAGAATACCATTAGCGCATGCCATGACACATTAGGATTTTTCAGGGCAGGACAATGTTGCTGGGCGTCTCGTGATCGATTGTTGTTGAAAGTAGATTAGCACCAATGATTTGCAGATCGTTTTCCTATTGTTTGGCATTGTTTGATACCTCCTATGTGATCTTGTCAGGTAGTGTACAAGTTGCAAGTGTCCTCCAACACAGAACCTACAGCCCAGAACATTAGTCCCAATATCTGATAAGGTACTAGTTTGACTCCTAGTAGTACTACTACTAAGTAGGTACTGCTACTATTGAGTAGTGATGATTGGTG
>JBBPMY010000918.1:0-10669 GCA_038090615.1 Phylloporus gajari
TGCAGGACTCCACTGGACTCTGTCGGTCTCTTGTACACTCCATCAGCATCCACACTGGACTCCACTGGACTCTGTTGGTCTCTTGTACACTCCACCAGCATCCACACTGAACTCCACTAGACTCTGTCGGTCTCCTGTACACTCCACCAGTGTCTGTGTTAGACTCCATCAGACTCTGTTGGTGCTCGGCATACTCCACCATTGCCAGTCCACTCTGCCTGAGTCTGCCAAGTCATACACTTGTACTCTACTGGACTCCAGAGGAATAGGCAGCAATGTTGTGACCAGTCACGCCACGGCTTTGTCGGCAGGGTTGAAGCGGAGCCCAAATATGATGTAGGTTATGTAAGGAAATTCGGACACCCGGACACCTGGACATTCGGAAAAGTCAATTCCGAGGCTTTTTGGTCCGTGCAGGAGTAAGCGAGGTGGCGCTGCACCTTTCCGTCGTCAGCTGTCCGTCCCGCGGTTTAGCGTTCCAGCCGCTCTCTTCGTCGCACCCACCATCCTCACCCTCTCTCAGGTTCCGCCGTCCAAATGAGCTGCATTCAAGTCCCTTCGTCCGGCTGGCTTTGCGCCTAGGGTGCTCAGCAACCTGCTCGGTACCCATCCCGCCCTTGCACCTGGCCGGGCCGGAAGGCCCTGCGGGTTTTCGCCTACACACTCAATCCTTCCTTTGCCTGGTCATAGTCACGTCAATCTATCGTAGCGTAGCTTTCTTTGTTCAATGCCCATCCAAGCGTTCGATAATTACGGATAGCACAATTCGTCTCCGTTGGCCCCGCGTACGTCCTTTCGTTGACAGCCTTTCTCCCCATGAGTGGTGGACTGGCACAGGCGACCTGCCATCTTATTCACTGTCGCTCCCTTTGCACTTGGGAGGGGCATCTGCAGCGGCGCAAACAGCACAAACATGGTTATCACTGGCAAGACTACACTGCCTCAGCGGCGGGGTGGCATCCAATCTCTCACAGCGATTATCCTCGCTGATCTCGTCGCTCTTCAAGAACGTGGCGTGTACGCCAGTCTATACGGCCTGTGAGACTCGTTCCTGATCTCGGTAGGGTCAACTAAGATACTATACTTTTTTTCTAGCATGTGGTGGCCCGCTGCATTGATCGGCCCTGTCGTCGGGGGTAGCCTCGCAGCACAAGGCCAATGGCGCTGGCTTTTCTGTATGCGTGGTCCCATTCATGCTTACTACTTGGATAGAGCACGCTCAGAATATACTAGACCTCAATCTCCCCATTGCACTCGTCGCTTCTTTTTCGGTCCTCTTCCTGGACCTGCCCACACCTCTTGGCACTTTTCGAGACAAGCTGAGGCGCATGGATTGGATGTAGGTCACATCGTGGTATACAAGTATTGAACTGAGACCCCACAGAGGGAATATGTTCGTGATTGGGAGCACGGTCGCATGTGTGATCGCCTTGACATAGGGCAGTACCACTGCGTCGTGGACCTCGGCCACAGTATTCGTCCCATTTGTTATCGGTCTCGTCGGTCTCCTAGTCTTCATTGGATATGAAATGACCGTCGCAACACATCCCCTCGACATCTCATATGAGAGCTTTTAGGTATCCTTGGCGCTGATGAACAATGCAACCAGCCTTAGTGGGTAGGCATCCACCACCCCCTACATGCACCATCTCGCTCATCCTGTTCCCTGCCAGATATGTTCAGACGTTTTGCACTTCCCTTGTTGCGATGACCATCTTCTGTAAGTTATGCCCTGCAGCCTTCACATACACCCACATACTCGTCCCGTAGATTTCTTCCCAGTCTACTTTCAGGCCTGCCATGGCGCCTCTCCCGTCCGTTCTGGCATCTACATCCTCAGTTTCTCCACGTTTGCGCCTGCATCGATTCTCGGGGGTCGACGACGGGCCGATATTTGGATCACGTGGGTGATCATACTTGTCATCATGGGCTTGCTAAGTGCCGCAGTCGACATGGAGCTCGAAACGTCACTTGGGTATCTGGCTTTACTCGGTCTTGGGATGGGGTATGTCCCGTTCGTGGCTTTTATCCGAGGGCTGATCCCTGTCAGGATGTTGTACGCAACGCTCGTGTATCCCATCCAAGCACCGCGATCAATTACCCAAAAATGCGCCTGCGCTCGCGTGGATGTGGTTTCTCCGCTCATTTACTGGCTTAAGCGTCTCATGACTGCATTCGAGCACGCGCTCACACCTCGGGCAGGTCTGGGGTATCACCATCGGGGGTACCGTCTTCCAGAACATGCTCACAAGGGCGCTCCCTGCACCCTTGTTGGGTGAGGTCCCACGGTGCGCACTCGGGCTATATGCGCTCATCCCTGAGATTGCCACGCTCCCCCCACAGAGCGCGGCAACAGGTGCGCGTTGCGTTCGCGAGTAGTCTGAGCGTGCTGTGGCAGGTGTTGGTGGCGGTGTGTGCAGTTGGAGGCATTGCCTCGGTGCTCATGCACGGTCTCCCGCTCAGCCATGCACTCGTCCGAGCTGGACGATTAGTACACAAACGGACACGGACACGGACAAGGAAAAGGGAGACGTGGAGAGGGAGATGTTGCGTGAGACGGACATGAACGGGGCATGGGAGACTCCGGTTGTATAGCAAGCAGACTGAAATTTTATCATGTACTAATATCGTTCTTGTACGCACGAAGTCATTGTAGACATTGGACCATTATTCATTTGCCTGTTGCTGTCCAGGTGAGGTACCGCGTCGGTAGCCACTCTGGTTATGTCCATACTGTACCCGTCAACTCCGCTACAGTCATCCGGGAAAACAGGGGTCATGTCATCTAACCCACATGCATATATCTTTGAGCGGGAGCGTACCATCCAAATGCACGCGGAACGCCGTGTCCCGAGTATCCAGCCGCGATGAACTGGCCATCATACCATTCGGCATCGTCTTGCACTGCGGGAATATTGTCGACAAGTCCGACCTGTACGCATTCCCAATGTGCTAGTCAGAAAGCGTTGCGTATAGCGGAAAAAGACATACGAATGGGCCCGAAATCTCTGAAATACACACATATTGAGTGCATATATGTACACACCCATTCCATCTCAGGCGCTCGCCCAGGTTCAACCTTGCCCTCAAACACCACGGGTAAGAAGCTGCAGAGTCTCGCCCACCGTCGGGGTGACATGTCGCATCGTCGTCGATATCGAGGGGGGGGGTTGCCTCGCGTCCACCACCGAGATGGCCAGCAGTCGCTCGTCGACCATCCGGCGGGAACGAGTACTTGTAACCTTGTAAACAACATTGTACGTCACGATAGGATAGACAAACATACTCCGCATGGCTGCTGCACTGACTGGTGTATGCGTTGCGAGGATCTTGGGGTATAGCGCGGATGCCACCCTTTGAACTATGCAGGGTGAGGTCGTACGTGTCTGAGCATGCTCAAAAGGGTTTCGTGATGAGTTTGGGTGACCACAGACCAGAGGTTAGCTCCACCTCTTCCATATGCCCATTGTCGATGCCGCGCTGCTGCCATCCGGTGAAGTGCACAGGTAAACTGTCAACCACCATCTTCCACTTGCATTCCGCATGCCAGTAGAGCCTTGAACTATGATCGAGCGTTTGCGATTTAACTGCGTGGTTAGCAAGCGATTGTTGCATCGCTTATCGAGGCACCATCAAAGTAAACCTTGCACTGTGCGCCTGTACATTTTTCAAGCGCTTTAGCTGAATCCCTACGAGCCAACTTAATACCACCTTAGCTTTACCAAGAGCTCTCGAAACAGTCGACCGGGATCACCTGCTAATCGGTGTAGTTTGTCCCAAAAGCTAGAAGGTTATTCCCAGCCATGGTATGGATTCGCCATAAACTCAATATCTGTAGGATCGTACCAAAGACCATCTCAGTGAAAGTAGCGTCTATGCCCTCGCTTCCAGAGAACCCTGTATGTCGTCGATGTCGTACCCGTGCATGAGCTGATGGAAGATTCGCTGCTCATTTAGCGTAACATTGTCTTTTTTGGAGAAACTGGAGTGGGAAAGAGTTCGGCTATCAACCTCCTCCTTGAGGCCAGTACCTTCGTCCCCGTCTCCAACAACGATGATCCATGCACCCAAGCCAGTACTGGTTACGAGACCACTCTGAACGGTGTGAAATACACCCTATGGGATACCCGTGGTCTTGGTGATGCTCGCAACTTATTTCGAAATGTCTTTGGGATCGTGACGAGTTCTGAAAATGAACTCAAGAGATTCCTCAGAGAAAGGCATCAAAGACATGAGATCGACCTCCTTGTGTATTGCATCCGCGGATCTAGGGCGATCAAAGCATCAGCGAAGTACTACAATGACTTTTGCCTCGTCACACGTCAACTGGCTGCCCCGGTGGTCATCCTGGTAACCCATCTGGAGCGTGAGCCGATGAATATGGAGGAGTGGTGGAAGAGAAACTCTCCCAGTCTAGAGAAGCTGAACATGGAATTCGATGGCCATGCCTGCATCACCACGCTTCCGGGGCACGGTCGAATAGCTGAATCCAGGGAGAGGCTGATCGATCTCATCACCAGGGGGCGTCGCTGGCAGGGGCAGCGTAATGGATCTTATTTTGGCTCACCGGTCTACACGTTTAAACCTATTGCGCCACCAGGCGGAGGATCGTTTCGAAGCCGTTTCAAGGATAGTGCCCAAAATCACGACACGAGATATAATCCAGGCCCTTCTAGTGACGCAGCTCCGACGAGAAGTTGGAGTTACTATACAACCAAGTCTCCTGAATTTTCTGTGTTCTCTGGCCCCATTCTTGAACCTCCGACCCATTCCAACACGATCGCGAAGCTTACACAGCTTCCCCCGATCAATACGAATGTACCAAGAGTCGATGAATCATCTGGAGAAGCGAGTTTCGACGTGGGTTCTCTACTGTACTCGCCCCATACAGCGTAAGCAACCTTAATGTGTCTCAAGCTCATTAGCTCAAGGAATGCGTGAAGTCCCCACAGAAGGACCGCTTCGCACAAGGGAGTGCCCCTCGAGTTGTTGACTGAAGGTTTGTTCCTAGTTTCCTTGATGACGATGCACCTACAGTATCTTATCTCTATAGATCAGTTGATAAGCAAATTACCTTCAAGACATTCAGTTGTAAAAAGGAAAAGTTACACGACCCGACATGGCCCTTTTGGAGATATCTGGGAATGCGACTTGATTTCGGAGGAATCGTCTCGTACCCAGGTGAGGTCAATGTTAGGGTATTTGGAACAACGTTGTTCAAAATGATCAGGTTGCTGTGAAGGCGCTCAAGTTGGCCACAGATGACGTCAGTGAACTAAGTTCTCACAAAAAGGTAGTATTGAACTCCCCTCTTGGAGCGACGATGAACCACCCATTGGCTCTAGAAACTTGATAGGGAATCGAGAATTTTGGTAAGATTACGCCATCGGAATATTGTTCCATTACTGGGGATTGTGTCCGACTTCGGGCCCTTGCCGAGCTTGGTCAGCCCGTGGTTCCACAATGGATCTCTGTCCCACTATTTGGATCGACACCTGTCGCCGTCAGACAAGCACTCGTTGGTGGGTTCATGCACAATTTTGGATCTTCATAAGCACAATAAATCTGCTATAGCTCGGGGATATTGCTGCTGGCCTGAATTATCGTACGTATCGTTTCATAGCTGTGCTCGTAACAACCCCCCGACCACGCTCCACAGTCCACAGTAATGGGATCACCCATGGAGACATGCATAGTGCAGGTAGCGCTCGCTCAGATGATACCTAGGGGATTGATTGTTCTTCCACAGGACAATGTTCTGATTGATGACGATGGGAGAGCTTGCCTCACGGATTTCGGGCTCTCCCTCGTCAGTGAATTCGTGCGGGCGTCGTACTTGACGTCTAGCATATGTGGTGCCGTGCTGTTCGCAGACCCTGCGCTATTTCGACATGTATACAAATTGCATGATGATCTTGTGATTCCTCATCCCACGAAACCATGTGATGTATACTCGTTCGGGGGGCTCTTACTCCATGTTTGTATAATTCACTTTTTCCCGCGACATCGTGGTTAATTCATCGACAAGGTCTTGTCCGAGAAAAAACCCTATGCTGGGCTTTCTCGTACTGACATTCTTCGGAAGGTTTCGAAGAGAGAGCGGCCCAGAATTCCGATGCACGGCGAGCATGTTGTTGTTTACAAGCCGCTGATTCAAATGTGCTGGGATCGTGATGAGCACAAACGTCCTTCAGCCGATGATCTAGTAGTGATATTTGCTCAGCACACCACGAAAAATGCGAGATTTAGTCATAACCATATGATCAGTTATCGTACAGAATAATCGATTACATTTGTTTGTAGCTCTCTGCAGTCAACCAGAGAAACAAGGACTATGTAATGAAGGGAGTCAACGAACAGCATGTTGCAAGGACCTCTGGTCAGCTAGGGGAAGAGAGACGCGTAGCCATTGGTTGCACGTATGACACACGAGTAAGTGTTCACGCCTCGGGGTGTCGATGGCGTGTACATGCGATGCTACTCGTGAGGGGCCTTGAGGGTTCAATCACCATGGAGCCCGTGTGTGTGAAGTGTGAGTTCGAAGCGTGTCGTACATGTCTCAGCGTATCCAAAGAGTTTTGTGACGAGTTTGAGTGGCAGAGAGTATACCCTGGAACCCTGGCTGATGGATAGTGCGTACCGAATGTAAAGGGCGTGAATACTTGAGTGTGATGGGCTGCACTAATTTGCTCATAGCTTCGACCTCCCCCTGGCTCAAGTCGGCGACGCCATCCCGTACGTCCCGCTGCACCTCTTCGACGTGTCGATCCGTAAACAATAAATCTATATGGCCACCTTCCAGGAGATCGACATCATCCGAGTACGTTTTTCCGAATGATATTCATGAAAGATGATGTGGTGTGTGCTTGTAAGGCCTGTGACTGTCTTGCCTCGTCTGTGTCACACTTGGTCGTGCGGGAGTGAAACCAGAGAGGGTCAGATGGCCACCTGCCAACCCGACACTTGAACCCATGGGTGGTGGACTCACCAGTGGCCCCAGTGCCTAAGAGGTGTTGCTAACTGCACTGGGCGAGCTGACAAGGCCATAGAAGGTTTCTTGCTTCGAGAACGACAGCTTTGAGCGGGGACTACATCTGCGCGTCTGTCGCGATCGCCTCGGAAAGATTATACGCAACACCGACACCTGTGAAACCTGAGCCAATAATGCATACATTTGCATTAGTTATCAGACGCTCTATGCTGCCCTCGCGGGCGAGCCGATTGACATCTAGAGGGGAACCTACCCATAAGGAATATACTGGGTTCCGAGATGAGAGACCCACTGGCTTGTCAAGAATATATCCTGCAGTGTAGAATGCATATAAGTACGTGCATAGTACCCTTGGGACCGGCTTTCCTGCGTTCCCATTGCGGTCGCTAACACATATTGAGAGCGTGATTGAACCACCGTAGGTGCGGCAGTCTACAGTGAGGCCGCGCACTGATATCTTGACACCTGCCTTGGCCAACACTTGGTGCTCGGTTGGACCCAGCTGGGACATCTTGGAAGTCCCGGGTGAATGGATTAGCGCGGTCTGTGGCGGGCGGGCGGGGTAGGTAGTTGGCGGGAGGCTGTTGACACAGACAGAGAGCACACGTGGCTGTGACCAAGTCCTACTGAAATACTTGTTACTGTCCCAAGTCGCCTCGCGCAAACTTCCTGACGGTAACATTGGACGACTGGCTGCCATAGTAAGCCAGTGCATGATATATTCACACCTTTCGCATACTGACTTTTTGTAGTCTCAGATCCGCATTATCTAGGTACTGGTTGTTCAGTTGTTTTACAATCACCGAGTGCTCAATGATCTAGTTCCTAGCGCTACACGTCCCCTTCGCTTTCCCAGCCCCAAACGCACTGTTGCCTTGCCATCCGATGTCTCTAGACAGTTCTGCGCTTCCTCTCCGCACTCGGCACAGGGTGGTCGGGGAAGTTGATGACCTCAACAGAGCCGTCGAGCTCGGCCGAGAAGCGCTGTCACTCTGCCCACACGGGCGTCTAGATCGGTCGATGTATTTGAATAAACTTTCGACATGCCTCTCTGCTCGATTCAAGCGGCTTGGAGATATAGATGACCTCACTGAGGCCATTAGTCTTGCCCAAGACGCTCTATCACTTTGTCCATCCAGCCACCGACACCGGGCGGTGGTGTTAAATACTCTTGCGTTCTCTCTATCTGCTCGATACGATCATTCCGGGGAAACAGAAGATCTTGATAAAGCCATTAATCTCACACAGGATGCATTGTCGCTTTGCACACCAGGGCAGCTGCATCGGAGGATATATCTGAAAAATCTTGCATCCTATTTCTACGCTCGGTACAACACTCTCCAGAGAATTGATGACCTTAGTGAGGCCATTGTTCTCGCGCGAGACGCACTGTCACTCTTCCCGCCAGAACACCAAGTGCGGCCGGAGTCACTGGATGCTCTTGCGTCATATCTTTTCAGTCGGTATAGCCGGCTCGAGGGTCTTGACGACCTCAATGAGGCTGTTGATATCCTTCGTGATACTTTGTCACACCGTCCGTCAGGACATCCGGATCGGCCGATATCTTTGCAAAATCTTGCGATTTCTCTTTGCACCCGATTCAAGCCGCTCCGAGAACTTCGTGACCTCACCGAAGCCGTCGCTCTTTCTAGAGACGCGCTGTCACTTTGTCCACAAGAAAGCCCCGAATGGTTGTCATTCTTGTGGGATCTCTCATCTTCTCTCCATACTCGGTACAAGCAACTGAGGGATATTAATGACCTGGGCGGGGCAATTCTTCTCTGCAGAGAGGCACTTTTCCTTTGTCCTCCTGGACACCCTGATCGTTCAGAGTCTCTGAAACATCTTGCGGCTGGCCTCTTCTCTCAGTATGAGCAACTTGGGGGGATCGATGACTTGAACGAGGCCATTGTGCTCGACCGGGAAGCACTCTCCCTTTGCCAGCCTGGACACCCTGCCCGCTCATTTTCTTTGGACGCTCTTGCAATACGTCTCTCCTCTCGCTGCAGGCGGCTTGGGGGAAATGATGACGTGAATGAAGCTATCGTCCTCAGCCGAGAGGCTCTCTCACTTTGCTCATCTGGACATCCTAGTCGCTCGATGTTTTTGAACAATCTTACAGTCCATTTCTTCTCTCGATATGAGCAACTCGGGGAGATTGATGACCTGAAAGAGGCCATCGTCCTTGGCCGGGAAGCACTCGCTCTTTGCCCGCCTGGACATCCTGCCCGCTCCAAGTCTTTGGACACTCTTGCAACTTGTCTCTCCTCTCGGTACGGGCGGCACAAGGGAAATGATGATGTGAATGAGGCTATTGTCCTCAGCCGAGAGGCACTCTCACTTTGTCCGACCGACCATCCCAATCGCTTGATGTTCCTGAACAATCTCAGAATTCTTCTCTTCTCTCGATATGAGGAACTCAAGGGAATCGATGACCTGAAAGATGCCACTGCTCTTGGCTGGGAAGCACTTGTACTTTGTCCACCTGGCCATCCTGAACGGCCAACATCTTTGAACAATCTTGCAATCTGTCTCTCGTCTCAGTTTGAGTAGCTCAGGTTTGATAACATGAAATATGTCATTGTCTTTGGCCAGGAAGTACATTGCATATTCATTTACTCGTTGGACCCCGTTCCGCCCAGGTGAGGTACCGCGTCGGTAGCCACTCTGGCTGTGTCCACACTGTATCCGTCAACTCTGCCACAATCATCTGTGCGATGACTTCGGCGCTAGGAAAGCAGAGCGACATGTCACCTAATCGGTACACACATATCTTTGAGAGGGAGCATACCATCCAAATGCACGCGGAACGCCGTGTCCCGAGTATCCAGCCGCGATGAACTGGCCAACGTACCGCTCGGCGTCGTCTCGTACCGCGGGCAATTTATCGACAGGTCCGACCTGTGTGCATTCCCCGTACGCCAGTCAGAAAGCGTTGCGTGCAGCGTAAAAAGACGTACGAATGGGTCTGAAATCTCTGTATACCCCGTGATGCCCGTCTAAAAGGGCAGTCTGATCAAGCGAGTACGTACATATTGAGCGCATACACGCACCCATTCCATCTCGGGCTCTCGCCCAGGTTCAAACTTGCCCTCAAACACCGCAGGCAAGAACGCGCGGAGCACTGCCCCGACGGCAGGGTCACACGTCGTGTCGTCATCGACATACGCCTCAAAGCGAGGTAGAGCGGCTTTACGTCCACCGCCGAGGATAATCAGCGGTCTCTCGTCGACCGTCTTGACTGGACGTGGGAACCAGTATTCGCGGTGCTGGAACGGTACGATGTCAGCCGCGCGTCACGCAAGGCAAAGAGAATTGAGTTTATACCTCGTTGCCAGACCAACTACAATTCTTGATCTCGTCTGCCCCGACTGACGCGCGTGTTGCGATGATTTGGCCACGAACAGGTACGATGCCCTTTCGGCCCGTCAGAAAGGGAAGGAGGTAAGACGCGTATGCATTGGTAGCATGCACGACACGCGAGCAAGTGATCGTGCCTCTGGGAGTCAATAACCTATATGCGCGCGTACCGTTTGTTGCGCGAGACTCCGGCGCGCTCGTGTGTTCTACTGCAGTGACTGGTGTGCGGGTATGTAGGGTGAGGTCGAAACGCGCCGTGCGCGTCCTGGCGTGTTCAAAGAGCTTCGTGACGAGCTTGAGCGGCCATAGATTATACCC
>JBBPMY010000919.1:0-10660 GCA_038090615.1 Phylloporus gajari
GTTTCTTATGATTCCCTGTATGTCCAGAAGGCTTCTTCATCTTGAACCAGCAATGGTCAGAGGTATGACCATTTTTGTTACACACAAAGCACTTCTGAACTGAAGGTGCATTGTGTATAGTGTTGATCTGATTAGCAGAAGCATTGGAAGATGAAGAACCAATTCTAGAGGCCAAGCTAGTGGAGGCAGGAGCATGTAAGATTCTTCTAAGGTTAGATTCTTTTAGGATCTCTTGTCTCAGGATTGAAGTTCTGGTTAGAGACAGTGTGTACAAGAGTAGAGGCCATCTGGTTATAGGAATGGGGAAGAGCATTGAGCATGATCATGGTGGAGATGATGTCAGATAGGGTGAGTCTGATGACCTTGGTTTGGTTGATAAGACCAGTGAATTCAGCAATTTGATTACCCATAGGACTATTCTTGAATTGGAATAGAAGGAGCTGCTGAAAGATTTGAAAGTATCCACAGGCACCTTGTGGTTTATAGAGATCCTCAAGGTATTTCCATAATTTATGTGCCATGGATTTCTTCTCAGTGATCTTTGAGATAGTAACATCTCTCTTAACATCATGAGCAGTTGGAACATTGTTACAATTTCTGTCTCTGCCTAGTCATATGAGTTCTGGGTGTTATTTCTTTTCTCTATGATTACTCATTCCCTTTTAGTCATCAGCCCAATGACTCATCATCATTCCTAATCGTAGTTCATTCTATCATCTTCCTGGACATTCCATGCAATTCCATCACATTCTATTTCATAATCTTACTGATTAATCCTGTGTACTTTTAGTTCTTTTATATTCCATCAGTTTCTATACCTTAGGTATATAAACCTTCTTCTCATTTTCTTCTTTTCTTTCCCTTAAGCTAGTTCTCCTCAGAGATACCGCCTGTACCTCTAGACTAGCAATCCACTTGACTTTCCTCTCATTGTCTCTTGTCTCTTTGAGCCTCTGCCTGTGCTCTGAATGGGTAGTTTGTCCTTTGAACCTCTAGTCTCCAGGTACCAAGTTCACTGTCTTGTGAACAGTACTTTGACCCGATTGGCCATTAGCCCGTTGGTTGCCTTCAATCCAGTTGACACTTTGTCTTCTAGCTACTCTTGAAAGTCCTAGTCACCTAGTCAGTATCTACAGACTCTAAATGACCAATCGGTGTTTAGCCTCAAGACTCCCTCAACCCAGTTGACTATCCATCATCTGGTTTCATCTAGCTTTAGTCTTTAGTTTTCTGAGGCTATGCTTTGCCCTACCTGGACCAAGTGTAACAAAAGAACTAGCTTCCCTCGAAACAACTACCTTCATGTAGCTCGCCCACCATTTCACACAGACTCTCAATCAACCCCATGTGGGGCACCCATTGAACTCCTCAACATGAATCAGGAGAATCCTCAGACACTTCATCACTGGCAGAACTCAAACAATCACCTGAGACTGCCTGACCCCTAGATTTACCCACAGACATCCCTGTTTCTTCTGCTGAGGAAATTGACTACATCAAACAACTCACAGACCACCTCGATCAAACTCTAGACCTCCCTGCAGAACCTACTATTATAGGGATCCCCAAAACTGACAAGCTCTTTGACTCTGAAGAATATGAGGAACCTGACCCAGAATCCACTGAATCACCTCCTGTTACGTCTAT
The DNA here is from genome assembly GCA_038090615.1 of Phylloporus gajari. Classification (NCBI taxonomy): domain Eukaryota; kingdom Fungi; phylum Basidiomycota; class Agaricomycetes; order Boletales; family Boletaceae; genus Phylloporus; species Phylloporus gajari. The sequence continues at coordinate 1,648 of JBBPMY010000919.1, forward strand.
CAAACCTGTTGAACTTTGTCTCGCCCCACCTGAACACTTCAATGGGGACTTCCTTAAAGCCAAACAATGATACAACTCCATAGCCTTTTACATCCTGGTCAATAAAGAAGTCTACAACACAGATGAGAAGAAGATCACCTTCACCCTCTCCTATATGACCAAGGAATCCATTTTGACCTGGGCTACCAACTTCCATGCTGAATGCATCAAAAAGGAAAACCCTGACCTTGGAACCATGAAGGACTTCATCAAGAAGTTCCTCAATGACTTCAAGCAACACAACCCCATCAGGACAGCCATCTCCTGGCTCACCAACACTTGCATGACTCAGAAGGGAGGGAAATAGGAACCCTCTCTCACTGAGTATAATGTGGAATTCTGCAACAAGTCCATTCTCACTGGTATTGTTGATCAAAATGTCCTGATCAGATACTACTTAGTCAGCATCCCTGACTTCCTCATGAAACATGTCTTCAATATAGAGACTGTCCCCGAAACCCTCGAAACATGGATCAACAAGGTCTCCACGTTTAACACTCAGAATGAAAGAACCCACAAAATCTCTAGTCATCACACCTCCTGCCACATATACCACTCCTTCACTTCCTCCTTAAAACCAGAACAAGACCCCAATGCCATGGACATCGATGTCATACACATTGGGAAACTCACCCCAGAAGAGTGCAAAAGATGCATTGCTGAAGGAAGATGTTTCCACTGTAGAGAGAAAGGACATAGATCCTGTGAATGTAAGAAATTCCCTGCTGACAAATCATCTCCACCATGCCCTTGCATCAAGAAGGTCAAAAAGGAAGACCTTCCACACTTAGAGGAAGTGGAGGACAACGAGGATGACAAAGTTGCCCAAGTCTCTTTCACAATAACCAAGGATTTTTAGAACAGAGGCCTAGATCAACACTAGCTACCTCCTCTCCCAGTATGTGTGCTTGAGTCAATGTAATTATCCCTAGAACTACAAAGTCCATGCAAATCCCTGTCCAACTCGTAGTTCCCTTGCACATCATGAAAACCATTGACACTCATGCCCTCATTGATAGCAGTGCAGATATCTCCTGCATTGACTGGCAGTTTGTACAAAAGCACAAACTCCCCACTATGAAACTTGCTGTTCCCATTCCCATCAGGAACACAGACAAAACCCAGAACAAAGGAGGGGCCATTCACTTCACCTTTACCCTCTTTGTTAACATCAAAGGAATCACCCACCGCGTTCTCTTCCATGTCATGAGCTGTGGAAACAAAAATATCATCCTTGGTCTTCCCTGGCTCTGCCACACCAACCCTACCATTGACTGGGAAACCTGCACCCTCTCCATCTCAGAAACCACTAATCAGTCCAAAGAACTTTATACAGACTTCATGTCAGATACTGACAGACACAACTCCTACTTCATGTGACTGGGGATCTCCTGCTCTATCCCTGATCACCACAACATCTCTGCAGTCTACAATTCTCACCTCTTTGAATTCCTCAATTACGAAGAGGAATCCACCTATGTAGACCATGCCCTGACCAATAGAACTATCCATTGTGTCATCTGAGGAGATGTCAAACATTTCCTAGTCAATTCCCCTGTAGTTGCCAAACTCACCACAGCTACCAAACTTGCCATGGCCACAGAACTGGCCAAACCTAAAGTCACACTTCCTCCTGAATATGCCAACTTCGCCCAAGTCTTCTCCAAGGAAGCTACCAACCACATCCCTCCTAACTGTCCCTATGATTACGAAATCAACCTGAAGGAAGATTTCTCCCCGAAAATCAGAAAACTTTACCCTTTGTCCCCAGATGAAAGGAAAGCTGCTGACAAATTTATTGATGAGAACCTCGCTTCAGGCAAAATTCATCCCTCTTCCTCTCCACAAGCATCCCCCTTCTTCTTTGTCAAAAAGAAAGATGGCAAACTTTGTCCTTGCCAGGATTACAGGTACCTCAATGAACACACTGCTTGTGACACTTATCCTCTCCCCCTCATCTCCAACCTCATCAATAAACTCCAAGATACCCATGTCTTTATCAAATTTGACATCCGGGGGGGATATAACAATGTCTGGATCAAGGATGGACACCAGTGGAAGGCCACCTTTATCACCTACCAAGGTCTCTTTGAACCAACAGTCATGTTCTTTGGAATGCATAACTCTCTTGCCATGTTCCAATGATTCATGAACGACTCCTTCAGAGATATGATTGCTGAAGGATGGCTCATCATCTATATGGATGACCTCCTCATCTTCTCCCCTGATGAAACAATGCACACGGAATGGACCAAATGAGTCCTCCAATGGATGACTGAACTAGACCTCCATCTCAAGCTCAAGAAATGTCAATTTGCCTCCACCAAGGTCAAATATCTCAGAATGATCATCAAACCAGGTCAACTCACCATAGACCCTGTTAAGCTCAATGGTATCACCAGATGGCCTACCCTATCCAAGCCCAAAGACATCCAGTCGTTCCTAGGTTTTGCCAATTTCTATCATTGCTTCATCCCAGATTATTCCACTGTTGCTTGCCCCCTCCTTGATCTCACAAAGAAGGACCATTGTTGGGAGTGGACTCCTGTTTGTGACGCCTCCTTCCAGTCTCTGAAAAAGCTCTTCCTCACATGTCCTGTCCTCCAACTCCCTGACCCTGCCAAACCCTTTGCTATTGCCACAGATCCCTCCAAGTACACATCCAAAGGTTTTCTCCTTCAAACTGATGCCAACAGAGAATGGCACCCTTACTCCTATCTTTCTCAGACGTTCAGTGATGCTGAATGAAACTATGACATTTATGATTGCAAACTCCTTGCTGTCATCCAAGGACTCAAGGCATGGTGTCACTACCTCCATGGCTCCTCCCATCATATACAGGTCTTCACTGACCACAAAAACCTCCTTTACTTCAAGGAAGCTCATAACCTCAACCACCGACAAGCACACTGGCTGCTTGACCTCCAGGACATCAATCTTCACCTCATCCATGTTCCCTGTAAACTCCTTGCTAGAACCAACGCTCTCTCTCACCATCCAGACCTCATTCCCATCACTGACACAGACAATGAAGGTGTTGTCCTCCTGCCTTCTTCTCTGTTTGTCAATGTCATTGACAGTACCCTACATACTCTCATCTCCTCCACCTCTATCTCTGACCCCCTGATGCTCCAGCATCTCCACTTACTGACACCTCGTCCCCTACTCGCCTTCACTCCCAACTCTTCAACTGGCAGATCACCAACAATGTCCTCACCTACAGAGGACATGTCTGTATCCCTCCTGATGACTCTCTCCGTCGTTCCATCCTGGAATGATGTCACAACCATGAATCTGCTGGTCACCCCAGTTATCTCAAGACCTGCCAACTTGTCTCTGTTGAATTCTGGTGGCCTGGCCTTGCCCATTATGTGCACAAGTACATGGAAGGTTGTAGGGTGTGTCAACAGAACAAGGTCAATACACACCCAACTGTCCTGCCACTTTCTGTGCTGCCAGCACCCATCTGTTTCAATCCATCTCCTGTGACCTTATTGTGGGTCTACCCCCTTCTGGTGGTTTTAACTCTGTGTTGGTCATGGTAGACCACACCTACAAGGGGGGTATTTTTATCCCTACTACCAACACTGTGACCACCAAAGGCATCACAGAACTTTTTCTCCACCATGTCTACAAACACTTTGGACTCTACAACAAGATTATCTCAGATCATGGTCCACAATTTGCCTCTGCCTTTGCCAAAGAACTTGACAAACTCCTCAACTACAACCTAGCCCTCTCCACTGTCTACCACCTGTAGACTGATGGTGAAACCAAACGAGTAAATCAGGAACTTGAAACCTACCTTTGCATCTTCTGTAGCACAAACCCCACTTCTTGATCACAGAAGCTCTCCCACACTGAATTCACCCACAATCACCACCCTCACTCCATCACCAGTCAATCCCCATTTTACCTCATGATGGGATATGAACCCCATGCTCTACCTACTGTCCTCTCTGAATCCCATCTTCCCGCCATAGAACAACATCTTAAAACCCTTGCCACTGCCTGAGATGAAGCCCTAGCTGCCCATGAGCTTGCCAGACAAGTCATGGCCTCTTGTACCTGCCAGAAATTCACCCCCTTCATCAAAGGAGATAAAGTGTGGTTAGAAGTCAGGAATCTGAAACATTCAACAAACCCAAAATTCACCCCAAAGTGAGAAGGCCCATTTGTCATCACCAAGGTACTATCTCCACTCTCTTACCAACTCCGTATCTCTAGTACCTGGAAGATCCACCCTGTTTTCCATGCCTCACTTCTCTCACCCTATTGCAAAAACAATGTTCACAGCCTGAACTACCTGGCTCTACCCCTGGAACTAATAGAAGGTGAAGAAGAATACGAAATAGAGCAGATATTAAGACATTGTGGCAACTGGTCGTCATGGCAATACCTGATCCAATGGAAAGGGTACACAGTTGAAGAAGACTCATGGCAATCCAAGCAGGACCTTAAACATTCAAAAGCCGCTCTCAACAACTACAAAAGGCACCACCCTAAAGCCTTTCCCTCTATTGTATGAACTGCTACTTCTACCCAGTCATCACCCTAGCCAAACCTGCTTCCCCTGACCTCACCACCATGCCCATTGAATTTTATTCCTCTGAAGAAGAACTTGCCCTCACTGATCCTCCTCGCACTGTTTGCTTTGTGGATGCTCCTTCTTCTCCCACCACCTCCATTACTGCACTCTCTGAAACTGCTCCCTCTTCTGATACTGTTACTGAGGCAGGATGGAATGAACTGGCGTGGGAACACACACCATACCCTTCCATCATCACCCCCAACATCCCTCTTGTCAGGGAATGCCTCGAGCTTCTCTATTATGACCAAAGAGAAGAACTCCTCCATTATCTCTCTTGTGACCACCTCGCAGTCCCCATCTATGCATACCTAAACTGCAACTCTCCACTTGTTCTTCTCTACAAGGCCTTTTTCTCTTTAGACAATGTCCAACCCCTGTCCACTCACACCAAAACTTGTCACAGCCTCCTCAAAGCCATGCACCAGCTGGGCATGCTGGAATTCCTTCGTGACCTAGAATGATACCTCAGTGAACTCGCAGAACAGAGGCAAGCCTATGTTGCCATTCTTCCCACTCATAGCACACCCGAAGTCCATATCCTGTCCATGCCATCCACCTCTTCCTCTCCTCTCAACTCTGACAATGAATGTGTCCTCCAACAGGAGGAGAATTGGTGGACTGGTCATAACAGCAAGGAACCCCTGCTGTACAACCACCCTTGTATGCATGAGGCCTGCTACCAATGCCAGCAATTGGGCCACCAGAAAGTGGACTGCCCTGACTACCAATGTGGGTTCTGCCATTTCACCCTCACCACACTGCCCCTTGATGTCCCCTTCGCCACCACACTCCAGATTGAGTACCTTCCAACTCACCTCCTAGCTCTTCCTCCTCCTCTCGTCATTGTCACTCAGCCACTAACAGAATACACCCCTCTAGGGGTCCACCTCATCCTTGACCTTTGATAGAACAACTTCAACATTCTCCCTCTCCTCCTTACAAGGAAGACTTTGATGCCACCATCAACGCAAACATAATGGGCTCTCCTGGTGGGGGTTTCATCAATCTTTAAATGACCTTCGTCGCTGTCTTGACCCTAGTATGGGGGTAATGTTACGATTTCTTTCTCTGCCTAGTCATACAAGTTCTAGGTGTTATTTCTTTTCTCTACGATTACTCATTCCCTCTTAGTCATTGGTCCAATGACTCATCATTATTCCTAATCATAGTTCATTCCATCATCTTCCTGGACATTCCATGCGATTCCATCACATTCTATTTCATAATCTTACTGACCAATCCTGTGTACTTTTAGTCCTTTCATATTCCATTGGTTTCTATACCTTAGGTATATAAACCTTCTTCTCATTTTCTACTTTTCTTTCCCTTAAGCTAGTTCTCCTCAGAGATACCACCTGTACCTCTAGACTAGCAATCCACTTGACTTTTCTCTCATTGTCTCTTGTCTCTTTGAGCCTCTGCCTGTGCTCTGAATGGGTAGTTTGTCCTTTGAACCTCTAGTCTCCGGGTACCAAGTTCACCATCTTGTAAACAGTACCTTGTCTCCGAGGACCTAGTTCACCATCTTGTAAACAGTACTTTGACCTGATTGGCCATTAGCCCGTTGGTTGCCTTCAATCCAGTTGACACTTCGTCTTCTGGCTACTCTTGAAAGTCCTAAGCACCTAGTCAGTGCCTACAGACTCTAAACAACCAATCAGCGTTTAGCCTCAAGACTCCCTTGACCCAGTTGACTATCCATCATCTGGTTTCACCTAGCTTTAGTCTTTAGTTTTCTGAGGCTATGCTTTGCTCTACCTGGATCAAGCATAACAAACATTGTGTCTCATGGAAGGATGACAATAATTGGCAATTACTGCACATGCCTGTTAATCCATGGTCATTCATTTAGCTCTTTCTTCTTCTGTGGTCTGATCTTTCCACAGTTTCTCCCAAGCAGTGATAGACCAATGGTCTTCTAGCATAGTCAAGAGTCCCTGAAGGTGTGATGCCCATATGATATAGTTATGAGGCCCTTCAAGCTCTTTGATCTTGCTGGTAACTTCAGATCCTATCTTGAGTGAAGCCATAGTTCACCAACAGATGAATGTAGCAACTGAAATAAAAAAAAGAATAGGCCAGTGTTATCAACATATGAAATCTGACCAGAAGGAAGTTCAATATCCATGTAAGGTTTGCCCAAAACATCCATCCAGTCACTATTATTGGTTTCTGATTGATTGTTAGGTATCTCCTTCTTCTTTCCTTTAGATTTCCTCTTTCTCTGTTTCTTTTCACTTCTAGTTTTCCTTCTTTGAACTCATTTATCTGTCTGATGACATTTAGCTCAAGATATCAAGAGACATCCTCAGTCATCTTTCAGATAGATAATATGATACATAGATTGAGTCTCTATGTAATGATCTGTATCCTGATAAATAGAACAACCTTGTTCAAATAGATCATATGAAAGTGAGGGGAAATAGTGGAAATTCTCCAGATCCTATGTTTCTGTTTCTTTCTTATTTACATCATCTCATGTCAGGTAAACATCATATTTACAACTCCTGAATGGAGTGAGATAATAAGCAGAACCAGGCCAGAATAAATAATCAAGAAAAGTACCATCATATTCAACTTGAGAAGAAAGATAATTTGGATCACCCACTCTTCCTATGTAAGGACCTTCTGAGAACCCTGGCATTAACTAATTCATTGGCATACTGGCAAGAAATTCTTGTTCTCTTTCCAGAATATTGATCAATTCCTCTGTCAGGGGAAGGTGACTTCTCTTCAGTGATTTCTCAAAGGAGTCTGGAAAGTTGCTCATGGCTTTCTAGGATTTCTGCCATGTGTTTGTTGTGTCCAGCAATCTCAGCAGTAAAATACTGAGTTTGGATGATCAATTCTCTTCTTTCTCTTTCAATAGTCAACTGTAGAGTCTGGATGATGGATTCGTTTTGAATATTGTGATTAGAACCTGAAGGTTCAAGGTTAGAATTGAGGTGTGTTGATTGGTTAGATCTAATGTTTGACTCTTTTCTAGGATTCCTCCTGCTAGGGGAATTCTGTATTGAACTTGATGACAAAGAGCTCAAGTGATGAAGGGAATGAATTGAGTTGGGTCCTCTTTGTCTCTGATTGCATCAATTATCTCAATTTTGACCTGTTTGTGTGGTATGGTGGATGTAATCCCTTTGGCAAATGGGATTAGATGATCTAGTTCTGGATAGTGAATGATTGGGGGATTGGGAAAGACCTGAAGATCTTGGAGTTTGTTGGGCTAAATTTGCAAAATGGACTGAGTATGGGTGATGTCCATCACTAGTTGATGAAGAGTTGATGGTCCTGGTCCTATATTGGCCAAGGTGTGAGCAGCATCCAGCATTTCCATTTCTGAATACATTTTGTCTGGTTCCATTTGGTTCTCTCCTGCCAGAAGTCTGAGGTCTTTCTTAAGATGATAGAGATGAGGAGGACCTATTTAATCTGTGGAATCTACCTGCTTGATGAGAGCTTTGTAGTTGACAAGCTGGAATTGTTTCCACAGGTTGATTCCTGATGGAGTCAGATAGTCCCTGACTCTGTGCAAGAAGGTTTGGAATGCCATTAAAAAAGTCTACAGCTTCTCTAATGTACCTTTCATCAGAAGAGATTGATGGTTCGTCAAAATATGAGGCAGGAGGTCTAGAATGAGATGGATGAGGTGGAGTAGATGGATTTGGAAGAAGTCAATTAGGACAGGATTAGAATGAATGGGAATAAGAGGAATGGGATGATCTTTCTGAGGTTGACTCAGAAAGTGTCTGGATAATGGGATCGGGTGACTTTTCTATGAAAGGGAGTCAATCTGATGGAGTGAGGAATACTCTCTTCTCACTTTCAGATGAGGAAGAGACTATAGATTGCATAGGTGATGTATTAATTTCCCTTGTCTCAACAGATAACTGTTGGTCCTCACCAGTGATGTCTTGTGGTTCTGATCCACTTGTGGCACCTGAGGATGATGAGGTTGACTCTACCCATTCAAAAGATGATATAGGTATAACAGAAGGAGGAGCAGAAACAGTAAGCAGATAAGGATCAATGGAGTAATCTTAGAGAGTGGAGGATAGAGAGTATATAGGAGATGAACATCTAGGATCTCTTGTAGTAATGTCCAAGATTGAGCTGATGTTGAACAGCTTGCTGAGGGTACCAGCAGATATGGTAGTGTCTGATTCCCTAATAGATCTATAGAAGAGACAATGATGATAGGATGTAGGATCAGGATAATTGACAAGGATACCAGATCCTGTAATGTGGATTCCTTACTTATGATGAGTGTTTCTGTTATCTCAATGGAATGGATAGGATCCTGAGATAGGTTGATCTCTATATACCATTGGTCAGTGTCATCATCAAAGTAATTGACCATTGAGAATGTAAGATCAGAGATATTAG
>JBBPMY010000920.1:0-10658 GCA_038090615.1 Phylloporus gajari
CATATCACCGTGCTGGGCAACCTTCTGCCCTGAGAATGGGCTCGACAGTAGGAACTGGCAACGAAGCGTCCGTACCCATGTGGCGGGAGAGCAATGTCTTTGAGCAAGCGAGGTCGGAAAAGTGGCGCTGCAGCGCGTCTCTCTTCCGCGCCACTTCGCGCACTCGCAGGCTCATCAACGAGCTCAGCTCGCGCTCGCGTTTTCACCCGCCCGCTGCACCCTGTTTGACCTTCCCTGGTGGTCGGTCCCCTCGCTTTCCATTGGGTTCCTTCGAACCCAGGCATGGTGTGCGAGGTGTTTCCCACCCACCCTCGCAGCTCACCATCGGCTCAGGCTTGTGGAGCCGGACAGCGCCAAAGCGCCGCTGCCACCTGACCCCATTCTCGTCAAGCGTCACGTCACACGAGTGACGTCCAAAGACCTAGTACTGGTTACCTAGCTAGCTTCTCGGGAAATTTCACACCGATGCCTAACTAAACTCCCGGCACTAACTCTTGGAATTACTTACATAAATTGAAAAACATCTTTACTAGGGACAGAGTCTTTACTCATCAGCTTTCTGCGTTGATCGTTGTCTCCACATCTGCACCGGGCTGACCCGCAACCTTTTGCCCTGAGAACGTTCGTCGCCAGGTGACACAGAAGAATCTTCTCTACTGTCTTCTCCGCCATGCTCGCTTCCAGCATGGCCAGAACCACTTTCACCTCGCTCTGGCCAGGAAGCCCAAGGTATGCGAACCTCGGGGATGTGTACGTCAGGGATCCGTACCTCACGCAACTTTGCCAGGAACCGGGAATCCTGATAGTCTCCCACTAACTTCTTCACGAGCCTAGACGTTCATCTTCATCAACATTACCATACTCGGGAAAAAGGACGTGCAATGACGTACGCGATCACCCGCGCAGAACAGTAGACAGGCACGCCTACGGCCACAGCCAGAGTGGCACCCAGCAGTGCTGGAAAGATGGCAGTCGCTGCAACAATTCTTTTGCCGAACAGCTTCCGGAGGCGGTCCCAATGCTGGATGTGGGGTAATACGGCATCACCAATGGACAGGAAACCTTCTTCCGACATTTCCTCGTCAATCGCTTTAATCATCTTGTTCAGGGCGTTGAGGACATCGGCTGAATGGCTCAGTAATATAAATATGTGTCCTTTCGATGAGAAAATAAAGAGATCAACTCACCCCGGTTTGGAGTGTTGATCTGCCACGCCGGTGTGTCCATGTCGTCAACAAGTGTTCCAGTCAGATACAGATGCTTCAAGCTACCATATTGTACTGTATCGCGTGTAGCGTCTCGCAGCGTTTCTAAGATATCACGGTACTTCATTAGTTTCGCCGCCGTCATAAAACAGGTGGGATTCACCATCCTGGGACAAAATACGTAGCGCACAAGCAGGTCCCATCATCCAAGAAGATGGCCCAGATGGAGGATCGGGTGAGTCAGGAGACGCAGTGTCTACAGGTACTCGGTGCATGGCAGCTGGTTGCGTCTGAACCCCACCTAGAGAAGTTCCATTTGTAGATGTGTCGTGCACAATCGGCTGGATTGGCAGGTAACCATCCGGAAGAAGCATCCCAACAACCCTAGGTATCTCGGGCTTGATGGCCGCCACACCGTGCTCTAGGTCACGGGGTGTCAGAAAGAACTCATACGTCAGCTACAATGCATGCCTGTTTGAGACAACGCGGAGAGTATTATTACACCCGCTTTCTGAGCCTTCCAATCAGGTTTCTCCAGATGCCTCAAACTCTTCTCGACAAGTTTTTTAGTCCAGGGACCATTCTTATCTAGAGGGGACATCAGCTATAACGAGCTGGAATTGTCTTCCTGTACGTACCAAAGGACCGGAAAATATCCAAACAGATCAGGCTCGTCCGAGTCTCCTTTGGCTTTCCCTTGGCTAGCTTCTTGTTCAAAACCTCAGTGATGTCGTAACTGTTGATCTTTTCCCGCAGGTCGGCTAGTTCAGGAATCAGTATGGGCACTGGGTCGCCATGGATGACTGGGGTAGTCCATTACCATGTTGCATCAAGTCGCCAAAGATCTGAAAGCCTTCGACCTGGCCAATGGCATCGTCAAAGTAGTCGAATTGTAGCATGCCCACAATGTTTTTTGGCAAGTGTTCTTCGCTCATGATAGACTTCTTCATATCGTCTAGAGAAATTTCGAGTTACACGTAGGTGCCACCGATTCGATTATGCCTACCGTATTCCAGACAGGTAACCAACGCGTACGCAGCGAGTAATGCTTTGTCCTTGCATCGTAACTGACTGATAAGAACGCCTAACAAGCCAATCTCGCGAAGGAAAATGCGGATGCTGCCGGCTTATGAATGGTCAAGCTCATATACTGTATTCACGAAACTCTGACTCACTCTCGCACAATTTCAGGACCGTCAACGTTGCGGGGGTTCGCTCCCGAACGTTGCCATTCTGGATGGCTCTTTTCAGCTCCCCAATAAGTCTTTTCTGCATGTAAGAGAGCTCCTCAGCGTCTGAAACAAAGGAAATGTCTGGGTCGGAGGTCGATCAGGGGGCCTGTGCGGACGTCACTCACCAACACCAAAAAGTCGACGTAATACGACTTGTCCGGGATCTACAACGCGTCCATCCCCATCTGTTGGACTGCATCCGTCTGGGCTCAAGCGGACCAAGACTCCAAAAAGATTTCCTCGAACGTTCGTGTTACGGATGTTCAAATGTTCTGAAACACGGAGCATCAGAATAGAGCCCAAGTTCGACGACATTATGCCCACCTCGTTCATCCGGGTGATAGAGGGCGAGTAAGATTTCAACAGACAGGAGACCGATTAGCTGCTGATTTTTTTGAGCTAGTTCTCTGAGTCTGGGCCTTACTAATAAACATGCAGGCCTCGCTGCCAGTATGTCAAAATAGTATATGATAGCTCAACATCGTAAATACTCACCTTCTGGAATTCTTGCTAAGGTCAACACCATGCGTAGTGCAGCAGTCAAGAGGCCTGGATCTGTGAAAACGGTATATATCTGTACTCCGAGTTGCAATACTGTATTTCTTACCTTGAATCTTCAAAATCTGGGAAAGTCTACTGACGTTTGTACTCGGAAGGTTGGTGCCGAGCTTCTCGATGATAACCCCCCGAGCATCCTCTGACCGGGCTATGGGTTACCTAACCTCCAGACGAACGACGATCACCAACGCACCACACTGCAACAGGCAGGTCAGGCCGTCCATTGCCTGACCGAAATTGCCTCCACCTGGGCCAATGACCACATCGAGTAAGTTCATGAGGGTTTCCAACACATCCGGTGTAAGAATGCGCTCTCGCAGAACTTGGTGTCTCGTCAGGGGTCTCAGAAGAGCAACCACCCTAGGGCCATCCCGATGCTTGTGTGCTGCTAGAATGGTACTGAGACTTTGCTTCGCCTCATCAAACGTTTCTTTCGAAAGCTCTGCGTGAGGTGGTGCAGGACTCTTCGGGTGCGCATCGGGATCGCAAGCTGCAGGGAATAAATACTTATTGCGAAGTCAGGAGTCAGATACGGAACACTTACAAGCCTCGTAATAGGCGACAATAGTTACGAGCCGTACGAGTGGCGCACAGTCGCGATTGTGGATGAGGTTCAAAAACTGGTTCTGCCAATTACGCACGTTCCTGACGCATTGCTTTCCCTCCTCTAAAATAGCATAATTACGCAGTGGAACGAATGAGGAATGAAAACTTACTAAATCTCAGCATGAACAGTAACCTGTCGAGGTATATTGGCGCAACCCCCTGCCGAGCACTCAAGTAGGTCACCAGTTCTTCGGCCGCACTGTCGTCGAACAGGCTGTTGTCCCAAAGTTGACCGTCCAGTTCTGTCTCGAGTCCAGGGCGTACAATGGGTATCTCGAAACCCTCTCCAAGCGATGCCTGTGGCCTGTATGCATTAGCATATAAAACTGAAGCGTGGACCTTCTGCCCGGGTATAATGCGACGTGGCTGCAGACGGTGGGGGCTTTGAGGGTCATGTCAGTAATTTAAGACAAGACAATATTATTGGCCTCACCGTCGGGCATTTTCACCGGATCCACTAAAAGACACTTGATGTGTGATAGGCATATACTCAATGAGTCGCCAAATACGTGTCATGGAGTCACTGATACCGAGGTCAATATCATCGGGCACCCAGACCAAGCCCGTCGACAGCAGCAGGAGGCCACACGCTGCCGCCTCTCGACGCATCCACAGTAGCGACACATTCCCAGCGTGATTAGGCTTCCCGCTTCTGTCCACACCACCACTGCACGACGTATGTCAACATCAGATTAAGCAGAATGGGAATGTATACTCACACGTCTGAGTGACTACCCGCAAACCAAACTTCCTTTATTGACGCCTTGCTCTTCTTTCCCCCGGAGAGCTCAATCCCGTTGTCGCTCACAGTGGACTCACGCCGTTCGCCCGTTGGAGAGGTAACATGTCCGTCGGATGATGTACCAATATACTCAGACGTCATATCACTTGACTCGTTCGCCTGAAAGTTCATGTCGTGGAGGTACTCTGGCATGAACTTGACACGAAGCTCGTCGAGAGCCAGCGCATGTCGGAAATGGCAAGCGTGTACAGCGGATGCAGAAGCCGAAAGAAAGTTACTGTCTCTTATAAGGCCAACGGAGGAGACAGTATCCCTGAGCAAGATCATATTTAGTACCGCGGAAGCGAAGTTGGGGCGCCAAACTCACCATACCCCGATGAAGTGCACCTTGATGTCCCACCGCGGCAGCGCGCTCTTAAAAATGCCCGCTATATGCTTCGCCTCTTTACTTCCCGAACGAATTGCTTCATAGTAATAGTAAGCCCTGTGGAATGCCTGTTTATCAGGCTCGTGCAAGCTATTCTGTAGTTACTTACCTCGTAATTTGCTTCTCGGTTGGCCTCTTTATCAACCCGATCTAGTACTATTTAGTTCCATAGCTCTGGACAAATTATATGACCAATACCTCATGTATCATACTCGCAAGAACCCGCGCTTGATATGCACCCCGAGAGAAGCCTGCAAAATAATCATCAGTCGGGAAAACTGGCGTAGTGCGAGATCCTACCAAAGAGATATATTTGATCCCCTTCCTCATACATTCGCGCCAGCCATGAATACGTCTCCTTGATGATCTCCTCCACATTCCTGCCGCGAAGGAGTCCATACCATCAAAAACAATATGATTGTTACAAGAACGAACCACGCAATGGCCATGTCAAATTTGTCAGAGATTGCTCTTCCGATTCGAGTAAGAACACTCGATGGATCCTTATCCGTGCCAATCCCACTGGAGTAATACACGAGTTGTTCCCGTTGACGGGATTTCAGATCAATCTTGGCGAATAATTTCACAACATTGGAGTTCTGGCCAAAGTAATCAACCAAGCGAGAGACTGAAGAGGTAGAAAACAAGTACGTGATCACCCATTTGGTTTGAAGTGCCATCAATGCACACGACGAGGTTCCTCCCGTTCTCTTTCGGTTGAGCACAGCACTGATTACATCTAGACGATAGTGCACGAATAGACAACCCGAGGGTGGACTTGCGAACGTGCTCGGTGGGGAGAAAAGCGAAAGGACTCTCCGCGTCCATGAGGGATGAGATTCGGTACAGGTGCGACGAACTGACGTGGGTGAAGTCCTGATCTTTGATGCGGTAGCCATGCAAGCTTAAATAGAGTTGCGGCACGAGGAGTCCGGGTGCAGGCAACGGCAAATTGTATGCCTCGCATCTAGGGCCCACGACAAATATCTTAGCCGTGTGGATAGAATGTGGCGCAAATTGAAAGGATGACTAGAATGTGTGATATGCAATCCATGGTTTCGTCATCCACGAGGCATAAGACAGTGGCCAGTTCAGGGTTTAATGCCAGAGACTCAATACAAGTGTAGAGATCGAACCACCTACCCGTGAGTCCAGACAGTGGGGTCCACCTTCAATGAGTGGGGCACATTCAGACGTAGTTGGTAGTTTGATATTGAAAGATCTGTCAGCAGCATTGACAGAGGTTGAACTCACTGCGACTTCCATTCAGAATTGGCAATCCATGCTGATGAGGGCTGACAGTGAGCGCTTGGACGAATTTGAAGGACCAAATGAGGACTAAGTGAATCCGAGATTTTCACACATGTAACTAAACTCGTTGAAACCGTCAGGAGGCGGGACCGCAACTGTGGTACTAGTGCTTAATTGTGAGGTAGCGATGGGGACCCGAAAAAATTGTTTTGGTGGCTCAATTCACATAAGAGGGGTTTGAACTTTGAATGCACTGCGGCCTGCCAACTCATCCCAAGCTATGAAATGCAGGCGATTGCAAGTAGTGTCTGAATGTGAAATTGAGAAGATGCGATTGTGTCACGGCCCGCTTTGGAGCCTAGTGCGATACGCATGGCCTGAGCGTGAGGCGAAGTGGGCTAAGCCCACACTCGGTACCCAGCGCCAGCTGCCCAGAGGGTCCAGGAACGCCCAGATCCGG
Source organism: Phylloporus gajari (assembly GCA_038090615.1). Taxonomy (NCBI): domain Eukaryota; kingdom Fungi; phylum Basidiomycota; class Agaricomycetes; order Boletales; family Boletaceae; genus Phylloporus; species Phylloporus gajari. Next base: position 6,482 of record JBBPMY010000920.1, read on the forward strand.
GCTTGTTTACCCAATATATTTTCTGACGAACATAGGGCAGGCAACGTTAGCTTTCGTGCCGCCCTTCTTCTCGGATCCTCACAGTTGTCCCTGCTGGCAGGCACTCGCTGCAAGGCCGGTCTTTAAAGCCGTTTAGGGCCGGGACCCAAGCACTTCACGTTCTCCATAATACTGACACTACTGACTCCTGAGCAATGTGGACGCGAGAATCACCTGTTCGCAAGATGATCAGAGGTCCAAACGCACTGGTGCATACATCATTTGAGTACATAAGCGATTACACGCTACGATCCAACGGTCAAATCTGAGAAGCATGGACATCGAGAAGTGATCCTAGCTCACTCCACGCGTCGCCCAGCAACGGCTTCCTGCTCAAGACCACATGTCAATGTTCTCCGTGTCCCCAACCTCTCGAGTGAACGTGTTCAGTTGCCGCACACAAAATACGGGTGCCCTGGTGCCCGACGTTGGCTACAGGACACATTAGATACAGCGAATGATGTCGCTACCCGCGACGTACCACACGCCCGGAAAATGTCCAAGCAAATCTTGCTTGTCCGAGTCTCCTTTGATGTGCCCTTTGCCAACTTGCTGTTCAGGACGTCAGTGATGCCCTGCCGCATCAACTTCGCTCGCAAGTCGGCTACTCCATGCATGAGGCACTAAATCATTGTCAATAACAACAGGGCGTTACCGTGTCGCACAAAGTCCCCAAATATCTGAAACCCTTCGACTCGCCCAACGGCATCATCGAAATAATTGTGATGCAACATGCCGACAATATACTTGGGGAGGCGTTCATCATCCTTGATGGATGCCTTCATGTCACCTAGTGTGATTCTAAACACCATATCACTACTACCAAACGTGGTTCCACTTACTGTATTCCAGAGAGGCAGCCAATGCATATGCAGCTAACAATGCGTTGTTTTTATGCTGCAGTTGACTGATGAATACGCCTAACAGCCCAATCTCACGAAGAAAGGTACGAATGATCTCGGCTGATAATCGTTGAGCCCGCGTCTTCGACTTCTCAAAATTGGACTCACACTCGCATAGCTTCAAAAGGGTAAACGTTGCGCCAATACGTTCCCGAGCACTGGACCTCTGAGCGGCCAGTTTCAGTTCTTCAATGATCCGTTTCTGCGGTTCCCCGAGATGTTTGGCGTCTAATACAGGAAATGTCATAGTTGAAACCCGGTAGCAATGTTTGCACGGACGTCACTCACCAAAGCCGAAAAGTCGACGCAATATTTCTTGCCCAGAATCTACGCCGTGCCCTTGCCCATGAGCTGAGTCGTGTCTATCCGCGTTCAGATGGACCAAGGCACCCGCGACATTTGCTCGAACGTGTGCGTCAAGGAGACTCAGTTGCTCTAAGCGCGATATCAGAGCAGAGAACAAGTACAAGGACGCATTGCCTACCCGGGTCATTCGGGTTATAGAGGGCAAGCAGTATTTCAGCAGCTGGAAGACCAACTAGCCGCTCCTTCATCCTCGCCAGCTCCCTGAGTCTCGGTTTCACTACGGAACACATGGCTCTCGCTATCATTACATGTCACTGCCGGTTCACCATCCCTTGAGGTTGAGAATACTTACATTCCCGAATTCGCGCTAGAGTCATCACCACACGCAGCGCAACAGCTAAAAGGCGCGAGTCTAAAAATGACGTTACATATTTCTGTTCTCAGAAAAAAAGAAGCTACTTACCGTCGGTCTGCAGTATCCGAGAAAGCCTAGTGACATCGGAAGACGCAGAATCGGTACCAAGCTTTTCAATGATAAATTCCCGGATGTCCTCTAAAAGAACACGTGTTATTTGATTTGCAGATACGTGATGACCACTAACGCACCACATTGCAATAGGCAGTCTAGGCCGTCCATCGCTTGTCCAAAAATCGCGCCTCCACGGTCTATAATCATATCAAGCAGCTTCATGAGAGTCTCCAGTACATCCTCTGTGAGAATGCATTCTCGCAGAACTCGGTATTTCGTCAAGGGCCTCAAAAGAGCAACTACTGTGGGGCCATCTTGGAGCCTATGTGCAGCCAGGACGTCACTGAGACACTTCTTAGCATCGTCGAACGTTTCCTGTGGAATTTCGACGTGAGGCAGTACTTGGCCGTCAGGGCGTGTGTCGGGATCGCAAGCTACATCAAAGAAATATGTAGATGGAGTCGTTTGTCTGGTAAAGAACGCTTACAAGCCTCATAGTATGCAACGATGGTGATCAGCCTTGTGAGCGATGCAGTATCGCGGTTGTGGATAACGCTCATAAACCGGTTTTGCCAACCTGGCACATTCCTAACGCACTGTCTTCCCTCATCTAAAGGAGATATTGTGATTATCTATAACGTTAAGACAAGAGAAACCTACCAGTTCTTAGCATGAACAACAACGCGTCGAGGTACGCTGGCTCGATCTCTTTCGATTCACTGATGTGGGCGATCAGCTCTTGAGCGGCGGTCTCCTCGAACAGTCCTCTCTCCCATAGTCCATCATCTAGTTCTGGATCAAGTTCGGTGTGTACAACGGGTACGTGGAAACCTTTCCCCAGCGACGCCCGTGGCTTATATGCGTTGGCGTACAAAATTGAAGCATGAATCTTTTGACCGGGTATAATACGACGAGGATGCCCCAAATGCAAACTACAAGGGGTTAGATCAGTGTCACAAAGTGAGAAACATCTAGTCTCACCACCGGGCGTTGTCGCCGCCGCCACTGAAAGAAGTTTGATGTGTGATTGGCATATATTCCATAAATCGCCATGTACTGCTCATCGAATCACTGATGCCAAAGTCAAGATCGTCGGGCACCCAGATTTTGTCCGTCGGCTGCAATACAAGGCCGCTAGCTGCCGCTTCACGGCGCATCCATAATAGCGACACGTTCCCGGAGTGATAGGCCTTTCCGGGCCGGTCTGTACCGCCGCTGCGCGAAGCATGTCAACTTCAACCAAAGAGATTTCAGAGATTCCTTACACGTCCGCATGGCTGCCGGCAAACCAGACTTCCTTGATGTTGCCAGCTCTGTGCTTCTTTCCCACAGATAAATCGATGTCATTGTCACTCATAGTAGACCCACGCCGTTCGTGCATGAAGGATGTGACATGTTTATCGTCGGAGGAAGTGACGGTGTACTTGAACTCTTCGTCATCGGTATGAGTGTGAATTTCACTAAGGTACTCCGGCATGAACTTGACACGGAGCTCGTCGAGAGCTAGTGCGTGCCGGAAATGACAAGCGTGTGAGGCAGTAGACGAGGTTGAAAGGGAGACGTCGCCTCTTATAAGCCCCACAGAGGAGACAGTATCCCTAATTGAGGCTAGCATTGGTAAAAGGCAAATGATGATCATGAAAACCAACATACCATACTCCAACGAAGTGGACTCTCGAGTCCTCCCACAGAGCCGTCCTACTGAACAACTGCTTTCCATTCAGCTTTTTCGACGTGTAGTGGTCATACGCCCTGCCCAGTGCTTGTTTGTCAGGCTCGCGCAGGCTACTAGATAAGTACTCACGTTTCGATTTGCTTCTCCGTTGGGTGTCTTAACAAGCCAATCTGACACACGTATTTAGTTCTACAAGTCCAAACGAGTTATCTATCTCATACCTCATAGATCATGCCAGCGAGAATCCGTACTTGATATGCACCCCGAGAGAATCCTACACATGATCGTCAGCTACTGAAACTGCAACAAGAACCCAACCCACCAAAGAGGTATATCTGATCACCTTCTTGATATATTCTCGCCAGCCAGCCATATGCTTCCTTGACGCTCTCCCCTACATTCCTACCACGACGGATTCGACACTGCTAAAGAAATAACTGTGACAAGGACGAACCATGCGATCGCCATGTCAACCGTGTCGAGTACGGCTCTTCCCATACGACTGAAGACATTGGACGACTTCGAGCCCGTACCAATTCCACTGAAATAACGCGCATATTGCTTTGGAGTTGCGTTCGTATCGACCTTTTGGAACAGTTTCCCTACATTAGTACCCTGCTGAGTAGTCAGCAAAGAAATCAGTGAAAGGGAAACAGAACAATTACATGCCGACCGGACTCGTTGGAAGTCCCATCAATGCACACGATAAGGTTCCTCGTGTTCTCCTTGCGTCGAACATTGCAATGAGTACATCGAGAAAATGGAGTCTGGGGTAACGTGGTGACA
>JBBPMY010000921.1:0-10655 GCA_038090615.1 Phylloporus gajari
TAACCTAAGTTAACCCTAACGTGAGTCGCCTTCCTTGGGGCATAGAGTCCCCCTTGGACATTTGAACAATATTCACCGATCGTTTGATCCAGCCTAACCCTAACGGTGGGTTCCCTGCTAACTTAACTGGGGAACTCGGAGTACGCCCACTCAAACCTAACCGGAGGTCACCACTCGGCTACCTAACTTAACTGTTAACCGGAGTTAGCCGGTTCCGGGGGTCTAGGCCTTCGCCACACTAACTTAACCGATAACCGGTGGCTACTCACCGGCCCGGTTTGATCCGAACTAACCTAACCGTTGTTCTAGGCCCTGCGGAGATAGAGGGCCGATTGGATCTGGGTGGCTGAAACATGTTTCACGGTGGTATTAAGAAGCCGGTGGAGATAGAAGCAGGGGTTTGCTTCTTTTAATTTCCGTCCACTTGAAACACTTCTTTTTCAGGGGTGTTTCAGCCACTATCACCGCCCGCAGCAGGGTCTAGGGTTTTGGTGTGCTTCTTCTTCTTTCTAGAAGGTTCTTATGACTTCTTTAGCTCCGCTTCAATTACCCTCAAGGGAATACTTAAGGGTAATAGTCCCCTCTCAATCGCACGACCATATGGATCTGATGAGACATTTGTCGAAACAGGTGTGTGGGCAGATGGCCCTACCCCCACTGTTATCCTGTGCGTTAACTTGTCCTCTACCACTCTTCCACTTACCTCGCACGCTCGCTTCGCTCGCGTGCTCGGCCCCCTAACCTAACTAACCATAACTTCAGGTTAACCCTAACATAATTACAAAAATGTGCTAGTATCAACATATACTAGTATGATGATTATATCTCCTTTGTTAAAGTAAACATAAACTTCAGGGTCAGATGAGGTTCATTTAAATCCCATCTGTTCAAGTGATTTATGCAATGCTTTATTCCATTGTAGTGCAGCTTGTTTTAAGCCATAGATTGCTTTATTCAATCTACAAACCTTGGTCTCTTTACCTTTCTGTACAAAACCTTCTGGTTGTGTCATATATATCTCTTCATTAAGATCTCCAAAGATAAAGGCTGTTTTTACATCTAGTGAATCTTCCAGTGCAGCTAGAGTAAGTAACAGTTACACAGTTTCAAATCTGACAACTGGTGAGAAGGTCTCCTCAAAATCTATTCCAAAGATTTGAGTGAATCCTTTAATAACATAATGTACCTTAGTTTGTCCATCACTTTTCTTGACAAATACCCATCTCTCTATTATAGGTTTTCAACCTGGAGATAAATCTGCTTGATCCCATACATGTCCATCTTTCATAGACTTGATTTTCTCATTATAGACTTCCAACCAAGATTGTCATTGATCTTTAGACAGCTGAAATATATCTTTATAATGTGTTGGTATATCAAACACTGGTGCTGCTGTATACATCAGTGCTTTCATAAAGTGAACACTCATATTCTGTGCATCTTCCTTGTCAGGTCCAAATAAATCTTCTTTCTCATTTAATGTCTCTATTTATACTGCTGTTTTTTTATCAAAGACATTATCTTGAAGAAATCTTGATTTAGAAGGTTGATTAGATGTTCTGAGTCCCTCAGGAACAGCTGATGCTTTTGGTTGAACAGATGCAGGTGGAAGTATGTTTCCCCTGTTTTGTTTTTGAGGTGATAATGTAGGGTTCTGACAAGATAGTGGTCTTGGTGGTGTCCTTGGTAATAGTTCCTCCTTTCCTTGATCTTTAGAATCTTCAGGAGGTCCTTCCTGTCATTATTCAGGATTGAGATCTGGATTGGGTAGTGGATCTGTTGGATTAATATCAAATTCTAGTTGACCATGATCTTTGTGAGTGTCCCCTTGATCTGATTTATTTTGATCTTGATCCTCCAGTTCATTGTCATGATTTGAGATTAGTACAAAGTCTGGTTTGTTTGATTCCTCAAAACATTTAGAGAATGAGAATTCATCGAATGTAGCACTGCTTGCAATGACTACTTTTCAGTCTTGTGAGTCATAAAATTTATACTCTTTAGTTCCTGATGGGTAACCAATAAAAATCATCTCTTTGGCTTTAGAGGATAGTTTATCTTTGTGATCTTCTTTGTAGATGAATACATATGCTCTACATCTAAAGATTCTGAATTCAGAGACATCTTGTTTTGTTATACTCTCATCCCAGATAGATATGGGGGTTTCCCATTTAATCCTTCTCATGAATTGTTATGAATTGTTGTAGGATAATCTATCTATCTATTGTTCTACTAATGTAGACTCCATTGTTCCAGTATTAGAACAATGGATATGTCAACAGGACAATAGATGATACTTCCTATTGTTTAGATTGACAATAGGAATGTTTAGGATCATAGGATCAATTAGGATTGACTAGAATCAAAGTGTCATGTTAATGTTGATCATTAATGATCAACATGTGTCACATTATTCCATACAAGGTACATTAGGAATAGTGACTAGTATCATTAGTCATTGATACTTAATATGTTCATTAGCTTACTGCCATTAGAATAGTTTGTTAATAGCATGACAGACAGATGATTAGTACTTGTTACTAATGTTAATACACTTAGTAACTTCAACAATTACTAGTGTAGTACATTTATAGTTTCAACAATTATAACAAGGTAATAAATTATGTATTCCTCATGATTAGACTGAATTTTAATTATCATCATTGATATAATGGATCTGTAGTATTCACAGTTATTAGGAATCTACAGCATGTATAGTAAATACAGCATCTGCAGACCTATAACACTGTTTTAATAGACTTATTATCAATATTTCTGAATTAAAATCATTACTATCTTGAGTAGTGTATTTAGGCTATCTGTTGTTATATGTGATGTTAGCTGTACTTTGTGGGCATCTAGGAAGCCCATAGAATACTGTAAACACTAGTAATCATAGATAAATATATTTCAAACAATATATTGCTTGACTCAAATTATTACTATTTTAGATGGTGTATTGATGCTATCTATTACTGTGTCTGATGTTGCCTGTACTCTGTGGGCATCCTAGAAGCTTATAATGCACTACAAATATCAATGATTATGGACAAATATATTTAATACAATGTATTCCTCTATAACAATAATTACTATCTCAGATGGTATATTGATGCTATCTGTGGTTGTGTCTGATGTTACCTGGTATTTATAGATGGCCTGGAAGTCTACACATACTATAAATATCACTAATTATGAACAAATATTTAAAACAATATATTCCTCAATTAAAATGATTGCTGTTTTAGATAGTGTATTGATGCTACCTGTGGCTGTGGCTGATGTTGCCTGTACTCCATGGGCATCCTAAAAACCCATATCATACTGCAAACATCAGTAATCATAAATAAATAGATCTTAAACAATCTATTGTTCAATTAAAATGATTACAATCTTAGATGGTGGATTAATGATATCTGTGACTGTTCCTGATGTTGTCTACACTCTTTAGGCGTCCTGAAAGCCTACAGCACATTGTAAACATTAATAATAATACATAAATGCATATCAAACAATGTATCTCTCTATTAAAATAATTACTATCTTAGATAGTGTAATTATGCATTCTGTGGCTGTGTACAATGTTGCCTGCACTATGTGGGTGTGCTGGAAGCTCACAGCATATTGCAAACACTAGTAATTATGGGCAAATATATTGAATACAATATATTTTCTAATGAAAATCATCATTATCTTAGATAATGTAATTATGCTATCTGTGGCTGTGTCTGATGTTGCCTACACTCTATGGGCGTCCTGGAAGCCCACAGCACACTGCAAACATCAATTATCATGGGCAAATATATTAAACACAATATATTCTCTATTTAAAATCATTACTATCTTAGATAATGTAATTATGCTATCTGTGGCTGTGTCTGATGTTGTCTACATTCTATGGGCGTCCTGGAAGCCCACAGCACACTGTAAACATCAATTATCATGGGCAAATATATTAAACACAATATATTCTCTATTTAAAATCATTACCATCTTAGATAATGTAAATATGCTATCTGTGGCTGTGTTCAATGTTGCCTACACTCTATGGGCGTCCTGGAAGCCCACAGCACACTGCAAACATCAATTATCATGACAAATATATTAAACACAATATATTCTCTATTTAAAATCATTACCATCTTAGACAATGTAATGATGCTATCTGTGGCTGTGTCTGATGTTTTCTACATTCTATGGGCGTCCTGGAAGCCCACAGCACACTGCAAACATCAATTATCATGGGCAAATATATTAAACACAATATATTCTCTATTTAAAATCATTACTATCTTAGATAATGTAAATATGCTATCTATGGCTGTGTCTGATGTTGCCTACACTCTATGGGCGTCCTGGAAGCCCACAGCACACTGCAAACATCAATTATCATGAGCAAATATATTAAACATAATATATTCTCTCGTTAAAATCATTACCATTTTAGATAATGTAATTATGCTATCTGTGGCTGTGTCTTATGTTGCCTACATTCTATGGGCGTCTTGGAAGCCCACAACACACTACAAACATCAATTATCATGGACAAATATATTAAACACAATGTATTCTCTTATTAAAATCATTACTATTTTAGATAATGTAATTATGCTATCTGTGGCTGTGTCTGATGTTGCCTACACTCTGTGGGCGTCCTGGAAGCCCACAACACAGTGTAAACATCAATTATCATGAGCAAATATATTAAACATAATATATTCTCCAATTAATATTATTACTATCTTAGATAATGTAATTATGCTCTCTGTGGCTGTGTCTGATATTGCATACCTTCTATGGGCATCCTGGAAGCCCACAGCACACTGACAACATTAATCATCATAGATGTACAATTTATTCATTGAAAAGATGTATATTGACTTTTAATAGAGATTTTCAAAAATAATCATAGGGTTTAACTTTCCCTAGGGAGAGTCAGAAAGCACTCATAACCCTAAGTGTACATGAGAGTCCTGGACTTCCATAGTGTGTAAAAAAGTAGAGGTCATGTAAGAAGAGAGTATCTGTACTTGTGTGTGTGTAGGAGTCCTAGACTCCCAAAATATGTGAGGAGAGCATGGTATCTCACTATATATAACAACAGTCTAGAAGTATCTTGTTGTGTATAACAGACTTCCACCCTAGAATCCATCCTAGAAGGTCCCATAACCTATACTTCCGACAGGTGGGAGTCACGTGACTGGTAACTCCGGCTACTTGAGAAGATCGTAGATCACGTGACCTCGCTGGCCTTCGGCCAGCTCAGGAAGGACCCCCTACCCACCAGCCCGGGAGATCCAAACTAACTTAATTGTTGGTTGCTAGCCCTGCGGAGATTGAGGGGAGATAAGGATCTAGATTGTGGCTGAAACATGTTTCACGGTGTCAATAAGAAGTCGGCGGACTTAGAAGCAGGGGTAATGCTTCTTTTTCATTTCCGTCCTGAAACACTTCTTTTTCAGGGGTGTTTCACATCTGAAACAAGGCACATGTTTCAGGTGCATCTTCTTTCCTTCCAGAAGGTTCTTTGACAGTTTCAAGCTCCGATTCAAACTGGCTTCTTTGCTGTATATAAGAGGTCAGAGATCAGTTCACTAGCCAAATATAAGGATCTGATGAGACTTATGCCGAAACGGTAGATGGGGACCAGGGCAGTTTTCCCTATTGTTATCCATTTCGGCTAACATCCCACCCCCTCCATACTTACCTCGCACGCTCGCTTCGCTCGCGTGCTCGGGCCACTAACAAGCTCAGGAGATACGACTGTCCTTGCATGGAATGGAAGATCTGGCAGCTTCAATAGCTGTCTTCTCACTAATATTGTTGCGTTTAGCTGTCCAGCAGTCTCACATTCCGCCTGCCATCCCTCATGCCGAGATGGAAATAATCACCACTGAGCTGGATACTCTGTCACTCATCAGCAAATCACTTTTACATGGACAGTGCTGTACAGTGCTGCACAATGTCAAAGGACTCCCAGACTAGTCCATTCTGGACACCTCTGGACTGTTCTGTTCAATCATGCTATCTCTGTGGTTCTCTGTGGGACAGGCTGATTTTCAAATATAGTACAGATCTCTGTGGATCTCTGTGTACCTTTGTGATGCTATGACACTGTGCAAGGTAGGGTGATTAAAGTAAAGATGGGATGATACAGATCTCTGTGGATCTCTATGAAACTGTACAAGACAAGACAATAATAAATGGGATTATAGATAATTCAGGACACTCATTAGATTAGATCAATCAGCATCAGGAACCAAAACCACACTCAAAATTGCTTCCAAAACAAACATGACATAATAATTACTAATCTAACACCACTTGCAGATGATCGTGCCACTCAACGGTGTTGTCAATGCATTGCAATGCAGTCCTAATACAACAAGGATCAGTCAGGACAAGCAGACAGTATACCTAACACTTGCCAGCCTTCCCATGCCCATTCTGCCAGTTGGTTCATGAGACGAGGACCATGGTAAGGATCTGCAAAAGTTGCTTCAATGAGGGTGAGCATCCTGTGATAAATTGAACTGTAAGTTTTTGTAGGGAAATTGGGAAATGTGTTTCTGGTGCCATTTCTTGCATATCCATCAAGGATGCAGTTCAACTGCATTACAATCAACTGAGTGGCCAACAAAGTGTGTGCGAGAACTCACCACTGTAGCAATGATGGCAAGACATGTTTTGGGGATAGTGTTGTGGAATGTGTCAGGTTGCTGGTGTACAATGCAATAGCTACTGGTATAAAAAAATTTGATGATTACATCCTTGAGGGCTGGATGGGCGAAATTTTGTGTCTTTCCCTATTAAATTGTCAGATGGTTGCAATGAGATATGTTGCACCCTACATTCTTGTTGCAACCATCCTGAAGAAACTTCAACTGTTCCAAAAGTGCCGCGGTGGCATCCTCAGCAAAATAGATAGGGTCGGGGCATGCCACATCAGCAGTGGGTGATAACTGGTAGGTTTTTTCCTTGAAGTTTATTTGATAAACATTTTAGATATCTTGTAAAATCTCAAATATATATAATATACAATATATATTTTTGTCATTTGTGAGAATATATATATACATTGAAGATTTACAAATCTTATAAAAACAGATTTTTTGAGATTTCTATCTTGAACCTCACTATAATCCTGATAGCCTCACAAAATCATCTATATAATGGTGCTCAGGCCACTAAGCTATCCATTTCAACAACTTTGCAGATGTATCCACAACCAAGCATCACTACTGCCACATTGCAGCCACTGTGCTCACTTGCATACAGATCACCCATATCACTCATAACCTTGCATGTCAAAAGTGGGATATAGAATGCCAAAATAATGTGTAATGCTACAGGCTTATGTATGTTGAAACTGGACTACGAAATAGGTTGCTGTGAATGAGGTATAGTTGTAGAAAATATGTCCAACATATCCCCACAATACTCGACATGTCTGAAATACAGACCTCGACCCCTACCTGCACGCCCGGACCTTCGAGATACGTGCGCAATAGAACATCACGAACCTGACTGGAATAGAACTGCCATTTCTGCAGAAACAATACCCAGTCCCGCGGCCGTCATGACCAATATTGGCAACAAGTTCCAGAACGCGAAGTCGCGCTGCCTTATGTGGATCCCCTTTTGCTTCAGAATAGCCCACCAGAGGAGACCTGCCAAGGAAGCTGAAAATGTAAAGCTGACCGCCCCGATGTTGGATGCTACAGCAAGCGCGATGGCAGCTGCACGGTTGACATCGTATGGAAGCTTGGCTGCACGGACGACATGAGTAAGGAGGATCGTCGCGCCAATATTGGTGCCAGCGAGATTGCACAGGATGACTCCTAGAACGCCAACCAGCCAGATGGTGGGGTGCATTTCCTTATGAGACGCGCGGACAAGCCAGTTTCCAAAAATGTCGACCCAACCCTGGTGATTGAGCGCCTCAATAAGAATGAACTGGGAAAATGCAAAGGGAACGAGGGCAAAGGGTAATCGTGGAAGCGCAGTGATGAAATACTTGACTCGATGGTGCCATAAATCATTCGTGTACGTCCGATATGGCATTTTGATATTCATGTTGGGAATAGGATAGGGGCCTGGATCATCGACGACTTCTGAAACATCACGCTGAGAGGTGTTAATGGTGGATTGTCGTCGATCCATGTCACTGACGTCAGAGGGAGCGAATGAGCGACTCGCATCACTACCCTCCGTCTGCCGGTTCGCACCCGCAGAGGGGCGTTCGTCAATATCTTCATCCCCAACCACCGGCATACCACGTGAGTATCGATAGTAGTCCCAACCAAGATCAAATATAAACTTGGCAAACGCAAACGGCAGACTGATCATCCAGACGTCGATTCCAAAGAAACTCAGAACGAGACAGATGACAAGCATTGCGCCTAACATGAAACAGCCGACTAAAGCGCTAACGGGATCTCGTAGGGCTGTCCGAGGGTCACGATAAGGGGTGAGTTCTAATTTCCGCGGAACTTGTCTCCGGAATTGGAACGCGAGCGCAGTGAAGCAGAAGACAATGCAGACAAGGAAAGGAAGGATAGTGTACGCTGTGAAAGCAGCGTTATTCACACCGAATCCTTCACATATGACCACCTTGCACGGGTAAGCGTGAGTGCAAGTTTATTCAATGTATATGAAATACATACATTCGCGGGATTGCCTACAAACAAAACCATGCTGGCTGTGTTCGCAGCAGCAAACTCAGCCATGATCCAAGCTCGGGGGTCAAGGGATGTGACCCTTGTGTAATAGACCAGAAACGCAGTCCCAGAGAGGATGGCAGGGTCGTGGCCGACGAGAATTGAGGCCAGGGTAAGCATGACATAGAGATAAACATAAAGCTTCCATCCACTGCGGCCACTTTTGTTGCTGACCCAAAATGCCGCCGCCCGAAGGATACCAGTGGTGTCGAGGGTTATGGCCATATAAGCGAGGGAGAAAAACAAAATGAGAATGTTGTAAGGTTCGATGCCCTCTGTCCCTACGATCCCATTGCGAATGACCGCAGGATCAATGCACTGAGCAGCCCACAGTAACGCAATGGCAAGGATTGGTGCGGTTATAAGATTGATGGGTATCCGAGGTAAGGTGGGGTGTGTGGGTATTGAAATCGGATTGACGACAAAGAAGATAGAGATGATGTAAACCACCAAGGTGGCGATGGCATATCCAGAGATCATGACAGGTATTTATGCCTAGAGATGGTCGGGCAGAGCCGAAGAAGCTACAGACAGTAGACGGAGAGTTAGTGACATTTTTTAAATGTCAACGAAGACCTACACGTTGAATTAGAAACCTGCGTGTTGAGCTGGTGGAGACGCTCGGGGAGAAGGAGGTACAGTACGGTACTTCAAAGTAGAAAGCGACTGTGATCACTGTTGAGGCCGTTTTGAGTGCCGTTTTGAGATTCGTTTTGCACACCTAATCCGTTTTGTACTTTGACACACCGAGTTTTGAGCTCCTTTGACTTACTTTTCGGTTTGGATTTTGGCTGGGGCACGTTATTGGTAGTCAGCTGGTGACCAGCCGTCTAAACGGAGCGAAGCATGAGGCCTCGAGAAGTCGATAAACTCATGTCTGGTGGGAACTATTGAGTAGATTCGCACGAGCACATGACCGATAAGTCACTGGGACCTTGTGGGCACACGCGCCGGCGTCACATCATCGCGTGGTGTCGCATGTCCTCGCTGGTGCGCCATACTATTTATTGCGTTCCCCTCACTATGTTGTGGTAGTGGTGTCATTGTATTCTAACCCTCGGGCCTCAGGCCTCATCGACTTCTCGTCGTCTCCGCGTCAGTTGGTGTAGGTGCAGTCACACGCGTTGACGTTGGGGACCCGACGCTCAGCTAGCGGTCGTGTACCCGCTCATTTTGAGTCGTTACGCCATTCATCCGACTCCCTCTTTCACCAGTTCCATCGCATTCACCGTCATTTTGGCGGTCCCATTTGTCGTCGTCGCCAACTTCGCTCTCGTCACCTACTCAGTGTGTTCGAATCGACCTGGCGCTCGCATCCAATACCATTGGGACATCCCTGGGCTGTGTGTGCATCGTTCCATGCGGGCGTTTCGTCGCCCGGGTTGGTTGGCTCGTCTGGAGCCTCTGTTGGTGAATTCTCATGTTCTACCTGCTCTGCCGCGTCCCTAACGTGTTCGAAAGTTCCTGGCGGCTTATTCAGCCTGTCCCTAGCGCCTTTGTCTTGTCTGGACACTGGCGATGCGTTCGTTTCGACATCCGGCGCCATCCGTCTGACTCGGTCATCTCTGGTGCGCGGATTTAGGACTTCTGTTCTTGTCGCATGCTAACCTGTTCTGAAGCGTTTGACAGCTCGTTTGCGCGGTTTCTGGCATCTTCGATACACCCCAGCGCTGTTGGCTCGTTGATCGGGCGGGAAATCGCTGTGAACAAAACCGTTGGGAGGATAGTACGTCGTTGTGGCTACTCTGCTGTGGAGGTACAGGTGTGGGTTAGCGGGACTCAGCGGGGGATGACAAGCGGGCCGATACGGCGAACGAACACATTGTGAGTGGCTAGCTCAACGGGCGTGGATCAGAGTCCAAAGATCATGACTGAGATCGCTACTTTTTACGACACAGCTCGGTAAAAGGCAGATGTTTATAGGTCAACCGCGAT
>JBBPMY010000922.1:0-10629 GCA_038090615.1 Phylloporus gajari
CAGAGGCTCCGTAGGAGACAGGAGCGATCCATCATCCAGAGGGTTTCTATCCGAAATGCCGGAAGGGTCCGACGAGGAATCAAACGCTAGAAATTCGTCCAGCTCCAAAGCTCCATGTTCGGCCGGTGATACCTGTTGCCTTCTCCATCTCCGATATAATTTCTGGCGACTCCTTGTGGTTGTGGATGGTGAGACCCAGGTATGGTGTCCAATCCTTGGTATAGATTCGGACCACCTTGGACGCGTGATGCTCCTGCAATGTCCACCCGCGCGAGTTACATAGACTCATTATCAGAGCACCAACCTCCGCTAGTCGGTCAACGTCGCAAAGGAAGATGATCGTTAACGCGGACCTCTCGTACCATTTGAACATGCTAACAAGGGCTTCTTGGAGTATAAACTGATCCAATTTGTTGATACAACATGTGTCACTCCATGCCCAATGGTATCCTTCATCGCGTACGATCTTACAAAACATTCGTAGTTTGTCGTGAGTGGGAAACGCTGCGAGATCGTACACCACCGCTTTTATGACAGTTTCATATAGAGGCTCGTCACCTTCCCATGTGTGGGAGAATGTGGCATAACGATAGAACTCTCCAGCAACTTGTTCGATGAGAGTACGATCAATATGGGTGGTCATGGACGCGACAAGTGTCGTAAAGGCTGGTGTTGATTCGAACGCGGCAGCCTGCTGTGTTTTGTTGCACAAACGGCCAGATAAGGAATCGATGAGTACCAAGGAATCGCGAATGGCGTTCTGGATAAATGCATGAACCTCTTGCTTCGTTTGTTCCGGCCGAACATAGCGGCGAGATAGCTCTACAACGAGATATCAGGGGAAGAATATCCGCATAGCGCAATAACCTCACCACAAATCCCTGGATCAGACGATTCCGACATTTTCGACAGCATTGTCTCGAAGGCCTCTATTGCATCATCATGGCGTCCCATACCATGTAAGGCTGCATACTTTCTTTCGTAGCCCGATGCAGAGGATTGATCGAGGTTGATTACCTGAAAAGCACCCGTAAGCATGACAAACTTGATGAAACTGAAAATAAGCTACCTCATTTGTGTCATTCAAAGCCTCCTTCCACTCTCCTTCTTCTGCGTATGCCCTGCTCCGCTTAGCCAGTAGGTTTTTCGAGGTGACAGGGTCCAGTGACAATGCGGCGGTATACTGCGAGATTACTTTGTCATACTGTTTAGCATTGATGGCACTATCTCCGAGATCCTCCAATTTACGGCAACACTGAGATTTAAAGCCTGACGGACGATGACCATGTCAGTCTCGCAGCTGTACAAGGGGTAGCTGGAATACAAGCTCACCAGAAGCCCACTCCACGACAGGACCTGCCACATCGGTCTCCTCATCCAGTATGTGCGCCACACATTCGCCAGCCTCCTCCGCACGACCCGCAGCCAAGAGGGCCTGACAAAGTCGTTGTTGGATAGTGATCGCAAGACCATCGAAATTCCATCCAGAGATCTGTTCGAAACTTGGATCAATCTCGATAGATGGTGAGAGAACTGTGGGCATACCAATGTAACTACTAGCGGTGGCTGGCGAGTGTAGTTACCCAGTCTAATCCGTGCATCTCCAAACGACCGAATCCCACGCTCATGGTCGCTACCCTCCATATATTTGATCCCGAGAAGAAGGTGCATATATGCCTATTGAAAACACTAATAGTGAAGCTACCGAATGTATGGACAACCTTCACGTACCTGGACTGCATATAAGGCTAGGTCCACCGACGTCTGAGCGCTGTCAGTAATGAGGTCGTCCATACGTGAGATCGCATCGACATGATCTCCGGCGATGAAGAGGACGACGGCCTGAAAAGGGGAAGAGTTGAGAGAGGACAGAATTGGGCGGAAAGACATACCTTTATGAGAAGGAGAAGGGAGACGTGCTCCGAATGAAAGTGCTTGAAAGCGATGTCGCACACACGAATCCCCTCGTCCTTTTCTCCCTTGCCAACGAGACACCTCGCCACGTAGGCAAGGAGAGATCGCTCGATTTCGATGGGACTTGGTTTGAAACGGCGTCAGAGTCCATGTATGTGAGAGTGGGGCGAGATGTACCTGTTTTGCTTCAGCGAGCGCCGCGTCCCAGTGTCCCAAGTGCGCGCGAACGAGTGCACGGTTAGCGAGTGCATGATGGACACTGTTATTCGCCAATCCCGAGATCGCAGCAGAAAGCGATTCTTCTACATCCGCGAGTTGATCGTGCTTCCAGGCATTAAGAGAAGCGGTGTCAATATCGAGTTCTGGGTCCTAAAATAACTGAGATATAAGCTGTAGCGAAGACAAGACACGAAGCATACCGAGATTGTGCTCTCTGAAATCACCGAGGTAAAGGGAGATACAACAGAGGTCACGTCTTCTACGGTAATCTTGTTCCCTGCGACAATTGCAAGGAGGCGGTCGTCCGGAGAAAATGAATGTGAAAGTATTTCATCGGCCCGTTGGATGGAATTGGGATGGATGCTCCCTGACAAGTCCAAGAAGGTGATGGCTTTCTCTGTAGAGTACGCTATAAATTTTCCGTGTCGCGGCAAGGCTATGCATGAGTGGCAGTCGACGTGAGGAACTGGCCACTCGGAGACGGTCGACCCAGTGGACGTGTCAATTTGCTTGATTTTCCCGTCATTGGTTAGGATGAAGAGATCGTCGTTGCGCCAGAGGAGACTCTGGCGTGATACAGCTTCCGTGATGTTGACAAGTAGATAACCATCGTTACTATCCCAGACCCAGACTGATTCGGATTCCCAGCCAGCCGTCACGATTCTGTCGCCCTGTGGAGAGTATTTGGCAGGGCTGAGGCGGAAGCTCTGGTTGACCAACGGTGGTATCTGCACTTGTCAGCCTGTTGCGATGTCCCAAATGGTTGTGCTGTAAGTGATGACAGTGAGGCGGCCGAATCAGGTGAGAAATCCACGTCGTTGATGCTGGCGGGTCCATAAAGACTTGTTTGTAGGTCGTCGCGTCCCAGACAAACCCATAACCATTCCATGAGCCCGCCACAATGTACCTGCCATCTCTCGAGGCAGCGACACATTTGACACCGCGTTCCACCGGTATCATCGCTACTTTGTACTTGCCATCCTTGGCTGACCACACCGACTCGGACGCCGTTCGAACTGCCACCAACGAGATGCTCGCCATTCGCTGTAAACACCACATCGCGCACGCTTTCACCAGCGTCAATTTCAAAGATCTGGGGATAGTCTTCTCAAACACTCAGCACCGATGGAGTCTGGTCTCGTCGGTACGCACCACTCGACGTCGCCATGGTCGTTGGCGAAATCCTGTCAACAGAAGGTGTTCAGTGCGCGCGCACACACGTCCTTGGTTGAAATATGCCCCGCCTAGCGTTTTCTAGAACATCATTTCGGTCACCATTAGGTGACCGGACTCGTCTGCAGAATCAAGCATACTCACTGTCATTGTATTAACGATCCAATATCCGTGTTTTAGCCTGTTGCCGAACAATCTAGGATACCCACAAATACAAGCCCAGTATTGAATAGTCCACAGACATCGTACGTGCCCTTGCCTTTAACTATTCTGACATCACAAGATGTTGACTAGGAGATAACTCAAAATTACTCAACATGCCCATCTTCTACCATCGCATGCACGAGAATTGCTCATCCTAACGCTAGCAATAATACTCGTGGCACACGTACCCACCATGCTCGTGGAGTCGCCTCATACCCCACGAATGGCAGCGGTAACGAACATGCTCTGCCACATCTCGACAACACACCGCCAATGACGCAATATACGATTTGCCTTGGTCTGGTTCTGGACAACTCCTCGGCCGTTTGCAGAGAATGGGGTTCCTCGATCTACCTCTTGATGACGACGCTAATGATTCAAGATATCCACATGCAATCCTAGTTGAAGATAGTTCTGAACGTGGCCCTCGCGGCGAGCCCTAGCTCATACTGCCTCGATGGTAGTATACTAGACTTCCAGGACACATCAGGTCGTCAAACTTGGATGTGATTGGCGCCAGCTCCGAGGCCAAAGCGAGATAAAGGTGTCAGTAAGCTTGTAGTGGTGGATTTGCACATCATCTATGCGTATATCAATGTTATACAAAAGTAACTCTCTATAAATTAACTGTGTTGATACTCAAGGCAAAGAAAAGTGTACCAGCCGTGTCGAGATGCTCGAACGTTACATCAACTGCCTCAAGTGCTCACGGGCAGCCCTCAGCCTCTTCATTTTTTCTTGGACCTCTTGACGCCCTGTCACGACGCTGACGTTTTGTTCTAGCATACGCCTGCAACGATCTAACCCGTCCACTCCAGTAACTTGGAGCCCCTGCCGCAGCGCTTGATCGATTCCGTGCTGTACGCCGAGTACCATTTCATAGTCAATGGCCATCGGAACCATGTCAGCGAAGCGCTTGTATGCGACTGTGAGGTACACCGGGCATCGTCAGCTCGTGTTCAAGCCACAAGTCATGGGCTTTATTTTACCTTGAAAGTATGCCCGAACGCTCGCCATGATGTTCAGCGCAGGCTCCATTGGATCCGGGGGAAGCAACCTGAAGAGATCATTCTCTTTGATACCGGACAGGCCGAGTTCGTTCAGACTGGCCAGAGCCCTGCTGACTGAGACTTCAAGCTCGCTAGACCGCTCTCCCCCTCGTAGGAGCTGCAGCCTGGATATTAAACTGTTGTCGGCATTCCGAGCGCCCCTGTAGTAGGACAGGAACTTGTCTTTATAGCTGGCGAAATAGTGCGTGTTGAGGGTGGTCGGGTTCCCCTCGACACTGAGCAACCATTGGATCATCTCTTTTGTTCGTTTACCAGCTTTTTCGAGGTGATCATGCACAATCATCCTATGGTTTGATGAGCCTCAACAGTAAAACTAGGGAAGACAACGCTCACAAAATTGCTCGTTTTGCATTCCCGCTGCCTATATGTGCAAAGTGGTATTCAACAAGCTCCTCTAGATCAGCCTTCAGTGCCTCATTGACGTTGTCAAAGAGAACCATCGCAGGCCCGTTCCATTTTCCCGTAAACTGTTCGATGTAGGTGCGCTGGGTCACAAAAGGATAGTTGTCGGGGAGCTCTCGCGTTCGGGCACTGCCGAGAGTTCCCGTCAAGCTGAAATTAGACGTCGCAACAAGAGGACGTACCTTTCAGCATTTGCTAAGACTTCGTCAATATATATACGTTGTCTGGCACGATGATCATGATCCCCTGGTTCGGCACTTTCCCCATCCTCATCCGCTAAGAATTTGGGCTCCGCGAGTTCTCTATCCATCATCTCTTCCCAAGGAACGAAATTAGGGCAAGTGCTTCGTATGGCGACTTTGAAATCGTCTTGGTATGGGCGGATGGTCTGAAGAAGTCCGTGCTTGTCAGGAGTGCCCCTGACATGGTCCTTCAAGTCTCGGACAAATCCTTCGAGTAATTGCAAGACTTCGTTGACAGGATCTGCGGATGGAGCTTTGGGAAGTGCTTGTAATCTTTCTTCCGTAACCTGAATCGCATTCACGAGCTCTTCCTGAATTTGTGGGAGTCTTATCAAGATTTGTAGATTTGTGAGCAAACGAATACGATGACAGGCGAAACCCACCTACCTCTTCGAGATTAGTTCTGACAAAATGAGACTCAACCTTTCCGTTAAATGTCGGGTCCGGAGGAGTCGCTGGTACTGTGGTTCAAGAGTAGACCATGGCTGCTTCGAGCTGAACCATTCATCCTCTTTCTTGCGTGCTCCTTCCCACGTAATCCCTTTGAGAACATCCTGCGAAGACGGTTGCTTCACGCAATACCAGTTGTTGACGAGAGGTTCCGTCTCGTTTCGAAGCATCTTTATCCAAGCGTTTTCCTCACCAGGAGGAATGCGATCGGGTTTAGTTAAAACACCTGTTTGAAGCATCGACTTGTTGGGCTGGCAAAGTGCGATGCACACTGAACTCACCGACAGTTCGCTTCCCATCCGGGTTATATTGCTTTGCAAGATGGTGCGCTCCTTGATTCTCAAAGTCGGCTGGCAGACAACAATAGTGTCAGACACCTCGAGCTCAACAAAATATGGAGCTTACTTTCACAAGCGACGGTGAGCAGAATCACACAACTTGGCTTCTCTATGTATGAAGTGACCAACGACCTGACGAGCTCGATATCACGCTCGTCGCCACCTCTCCCGACGCTAGCAATAAGACCAGGAAGGTCTACAAAGGACAGGTCAATGAGTTGGGGTCCGCTTATCTCAAGCGAAACATAGTTCTTGGAAAATGATACTTCGTTTTCTTCCGGTAGGTCGACTTGATATAGGTACTTTTTATAGTCTCCTGATGGATTGAGGATGGCTCGCTGGGCACGATGAATGCGATCTTCGACCAAGGATTTGGAAGTGATATGGTCACCGAATGATATGATTTTTACAGGGATGGGTATGCCGCGAGCATCGGTGCTGAAGTGGAGCTTGACCAAGCATTTCCATGGAGCATCTGAGTAGGATAGCTTGCACTCGGTTGGACATCTGTAGAGGGGTAAGCATATTTCGCGATCTGAATACATATACCTCCCTAGTGCAGGTCCCAGATGATCGGGGCAACGTGATGCCACAGATTGATTCGATCAGAGAGGACTTTCCGGCGCTCTGGTTCCCAATGACTACAATCATTGGTAGGTCGATGTCGGTTTGCACACTGCGGAAGACATATCATGAGCAATCCGAGGTTGCAGAGATATAACGAAAAGCTCTGTACCCGGTATCACGCATTCGATTGATTAGCTGAAGTATCTCTTTTCGGTTGCCAGCATTGTCAGAGCCTGCGAGCCCTACGGCGACCTCGTCGTCTGCTTGGTCGACGGAGGAGCATGGTGAGGAGCCGATCCAAGTGCTGGGAAGCGACTCGGAGGAATCTGCTGTGAACACTGAGGTGGGCGGCGAGTTGTTGGCCCGGGTGCCCGGAATCGACGTTGGCATAACTGAGGGGCTCGAGTTGTTGACAGGTCGACGAGGACGATATCTAGGTTAGAGTTGAGGTCAACGGGAGGTTATATGCGGTTGCAACACGAATCGTGGCTCGACTCCGCAGGACGAAGCGTGCCAAACAGCAAATTTTTTTGACTGACACGTACCAAAGACTTTTCCGTGGCATCGGAGTGGATCGCCACTTGCCCCTAACACAACTTGTGACAGGTGACCCGAGAATGAGAGCTCGATCATGATTCTTGCACCTGGCTAGGCTGGCCTGGCACCTTTTGTATACTTCCCGACGGTCCAGTGTGGATTTCCAACCAGGCCTAAAGGCACAGGGAAACCCGAGAAGCTACAGGACATTACTAGTCTATTTTCAGAACAAGCAGGGGTTCGACTAGTTGGAGTCACTATGAATGTGACTGATACTGTCAAGGCTGTAGCCAAGCGTAAGCGCTCGATTCAGCTGAATATCAATAGTCACTGCCACAGTCTCCTCGAGTAGGCCCCTATTTATACTCACCAAAAAATTGTGCAACCTCAGCGCATGACCTTCGTACAACGTTGCCTGTACTGGCACGCGAAGCTCCGCCAGTTTCTTCCCCTACGCTGACTGCGCCACTAGCCACTCTTTCAGGGCTTTTTGAGTATCTTCTTGTGCGGTCCATACACTTGGATCCTTTTCAACAGACGTGGTCTTCCCCCCATGCCGTCCTATGTACCGAATTGTGGCCCCGAGATCAAGGGTGCCGTTACAGAAGTCTGGGCGTCCGTACTGCACCACTTGAAGACTTCTGCACAGGAAAAGGCAGTAGTCCCGATGGCCCAATCGCCTGAATGCTCGTCCCTGCTTGCAAAGTTGGTGTACTTTGCCTTTTTTTGCTTCTGGTATGCTGATTTCCTTCTACAATGCCAAGTTTCGTGTCGATTGTTATTTGAACGGCAAAAATCCTGATTCACTATACATGCTTCTATGACGCACCCTTACTTCCGTCGGTCAGTCAATCACTACCAAGTGCTGCGAAGGTTGAACGCATCTGCTGTATATTGCGACTGATCGACAAGTGTCCGTCAAGGTTCTCGACTCTCTGCTAGGGCCTCTTTTCTTGTTTGTTCCCTAAGCAGTTGATTCCTATCAGTAAGCGAGTCTTGTAAATTCAAAAACATGGCGGCGTGCCTGGATGTTCGTGAGATTTGGTCGGAATTCAGATTTGACTTACTCAGTGACTGGGACTCCACATCACCTTGAGGACAACGATCAAGATGCCAAGGTCAACTGGGGGGGTGGTTGATGGAAGAGCAAGTACTGACAGATCATTCAATCACCAACCACCATCAGTCAACGATAACGGTGACTAGATTCAAACCCCAAATGCACTTTCTACAGGATCGAAATGACACCCTACGCATCAATTGGCACACCTACACTACGATAAGGCACATGCAGCCGAATTAATGGAACTGACAAAAGAGCCGAGATAGCATGAAGTTGTTGACGGCAACACGCCGTACCAGCACGTGTCAACAACTCAAGAACCAAGATGCCATGGATGAGTTGTCTGCATGAGGAATTAACCGCTCGAAGATGGTTGCCCAGTGGAAGCATCAATTTGTTCGATTTTTCTGTCTTGGGTTGCGATGAAGAGGTCGTTGTTGCGCCAGAGGAGATGGTGGCACGATGCCACTCGTCGACGTTGGCCAGTAAGCGCCTATCGTAGCTGTCCCAGGACCCAGATATGGACAGACTCTCCAGAGGCTGTCACAATTCAATTGCAGTGGGAAGAGTATTTGACCGCGATGACCTCTCAGTGGTCGAGCATTCGCCCTTTTCAATTTTGCGTGCACCGATGTTCCAAATAGTGGCCAAGAGGAGTTAAGTCCCGTGAGAACGTCCCAGGCGCCGGAACTCCGAAAATAAATACGGATCTGCCCCATCGATTGCCCCGCTGCGACGAATCTACTGTCTCTTGAAACGGTGACTCTGCCAGCACCGTATATTATTAGCATCGTCGGACCTCGGTTCACTGTCCTTGACTCGCCACACCTGAACGCCTTTGTTGCGGGTACCGACGAGATGCTCACCATTCGCTGTAAGTGTTATCACTTTTACTGGATCACCAGCGTCCAAGGAGCTGGGGATATCCTTCTCAAGCACTCAGCACCGATCCAAACCTGTCTCAGAACCAGTACGCACTGTTCGTCGTCCACATGGCCGTCAGCGACACGCAATCGGAAAGGGAATAGACGAGAAAGCGGTTGGTGCGTGTACACGTTTTTCCTTCCTGAAATAGGCCCTCATGTCTTCAGCTCTAGAGCTTCATTTCGGTCGCTATTGCGTGTCCAAACCCGACTGCGATATGTTATCTTCCATTTCCTGCCACCGAGCGCCTTGCCTGCTCTCCTTCTGACCCCTCTTGCAGGTCCAGCGCCCAGCTATGTGTACCGTGTACGCACTATCTAAAACAACCATGTATAAAGTCCAAAATCGACCATGGTAAATTTTCATATGCCCACCAGTGGGACGAAATAACATCGTGTTGGTCCAAGCATATCAAGTACTTTCTCAAGAAATCCACCCGCAAGGCCTCAGGCCCCTCGGGGCTCGACTGGAATAAGCACCCATCCAAAAGCTCTGACCTCATTTTCTTCTCGCCCAGATACATTTCCGTCTCGTGAAGCCAACTATCGAACCCAGCAATTCAATCTCGCAGTCTACGGAGATACCGTCGTACCTCGTGATCAGCGGCAAGCTCGGGTACTGAAGGAAGTGCCTCCTCAGTCGTAACGAACGCGTCCGCGCTCTGCTTGACGAGCATCCCAGCAAACGATACCGGACTCTCCACGCGCGCGCATCTGTTCAGGTCACCTACTGCAGACCGAACAGCAATGTCGCGCACGTTATCATGCCGCACATCCACCGACAACGCGTCTGGAACGTCCACCGCATGCTGGACCAAATCCAGCAGTATCTGCAAACCAGACACATCACGGCCTTGTTCAATGTAAGACTCAGGGTCTGGGACGTGCCCTGTGCAGCACTTATCGCGAACCGGTACCTTGCTTCGAGAGCATCGCTGGGAGCCCAGGAAAACCCGAGTTTCGAAACCGTCCAGGCTCTTGTTTTCCTGGTAATTAGTGTTTGGACTCGACCTTGCGATGATCGTGGCAGGCAGGTCTAGGTTATTCATTTTCCGATCTACAACCGAGTTCTGCTTTGACTAGGTCGTGATTAGTTGACATGGGTAGGACTTTGGAGGAACTCCCCCCTTCCGATATCTCTTCAATGTACACCTACCTACTGATGATAAGCCCATCAGTATTATCGAAAGGTGTGTGGATACAGATTCCGTTGTCGCTTCTTTTTCGAGTTCTGACGTATGATAATATGTCGAAATTCGATAGGGCTTTGTGGCGCCTGCCGTTCGCAAGTATGTGGAGTACGGTCTCGTGGACTGCGATGGCTACCACAAGAAACAAAGTCTAGTCACGATATGCAAATCTATGTCATCGATTATCTAGACGTAGTACGTTATTTCTACTCAGTCATCTATCCGCGATTCAAACTTCGTTTTCAACAGCGATGGCGATCTATAGAGCGCTGTTATATCCACATGTCTTTCTCGCCGATATCCTTGTATCCGAGTAACCCCCAAATGGAGGTAGCGC
>JBBPMY010000923.1:0-10602 GCA_038090615.1 Phylloporus gajari
GTACGTGAATTCGTATTCATTGTTAAAGAGCATCGCTGATGTCAACCCGGATGCAGTTCCCGTACGTGACGTTTTCATGATGATAACGCGCAACCTGACGTGCAATGTAAAAGGTCATTTTTACGTCCATCCCGTCTACTTTATCATTCATCCTGGTCGTGATGATCATCAGCAAATGACCTTCTAGAGAACACCCTTCGTCCGTCTCTGGAACGAGCGTTCTTGAGTGTCTCTGCCTGGTGGCCCATTCTGAGCTACTTCATGCGCATCTACAGGCGGTCGAGGAGCCACGTTTGGAGACGTCGCGCGCAGCGGGCATGTTTGAGATGTGTCTGGGTGATATTGGGTAGTTGAGTGGTGTGGAGGCTGATCGGTCGAGTCTGACGGATCCTCGGTCGGTGATGCCGAAGGTGGTGCTTCATGTTCAGGGCTTGTCGGGACGTAGATGAGGGGTCAAGAGAAGGAAATTTATCGGACAGCGGTCGTCTTGTATATCGTAGTTTTTGTAAGATATCAGTTGTCGTGAGTTTTGTTTTGCAAGTCACTCGTTCGAAGTTCACAAATCGATCACGTTCCGTCTTCGTTGATAGGCCGGGCTCTTTGACACGTACGCTTGTGGCAGCCCTTCCATGCCCTCGACCGCGAATGCCGCGAGTCTACCTCTGCGAGCACAACTTCGGCTTGTTCAGCAAGGACAACATCTGGCCCACAGACACCACAAACGGATTTCTCATCTGGAGGCACCACGATTGAGATAATCACTCAGGTCGTCACCCCTACCGTGGCCGCCACGTCTTCCTCGCAAAATAGTTCCTTTCGCGAGTATCCTGTCTGTCTCGTGCACTGTCTCTTTCTCGCTATTTACGCATTCCTTGGCCGAGTGAAACTTGTACTCACTTGACTTGCCCTAATAGGTTCTGTAATAACAGTGAAGACGACTCACACAACAACACAGGTGATGCGGCGGTAGTGGCGGGTGTGTCGCTGTATGATCGACACACCGTAGGTGGTGCGACTTCTCTGGCGCCGAGGCGCCACATTTCCCCGCGATCCTCGTCTTGTGGACTAGTGGAGTCGAGTATGATCCCCCTTGGCAGCGGCTGGTGATTCTTTGGGCGGTTACGGTCTTTAGGTATCTTCTGATGTCACATCAGATTAAAGCGTTATTGCGTGCACGTGATTTTTTTCTCACGACAGCACGACGGCCCAACGTCGCTTTCGTTCCCTGATGTATTTTCCCTCGTCTCCAACAGCTTTTGTGAAAGCCAAAACACGATATTGCATACTTTCGACGACGAGATAATCACTCGATGACGAGATAATTATCATTAAACGACGAGATAATTGTCAAAACCTCTGGAGACATCTTGGAGCACGAAACAGCAGCCATATATTCACTCACTCCTCACATTTCCAAGCCTGAAATCGTACACAGCGTTTGAATCATTGATACCTGCACGCGCTTACGTAGCAACAGAATACCAACACCGTGGACGGACGTGTGGGATGGCGACGTAAATAGTATTTCCATTCCCGCACGTCCAACACGACGAGGTTCGCACGCTGGTTGAATATCAGAGCGAGAGGCCGCAAAAATTGTTGACCGCCCATGCCATTCCCACAGATTCTGAGCCGTGGCAGGATGGGGGAGGGGAGGACAAAGACTGTTGAAGGAACTGGAAACATGGGATATGGCACTGATGGTGTGGCGGCGGACAACGACAACGACCGGACATTGGGTATGCATGATGCGCTGTAAATTTGTGAGACATGACGTACCTGAGATGAAAATGTCATGCATTGGCAGAATGTTGGGTATATGTATGCTGCTCCTTGTGACAAGGGAATAGCAGCACCTGCTAGTTGGCCATGTATCTGGGGTGCAGCATTCGCCGTTGCTGATAGCCACTGACATTAGCAAGTAGCAATGCAACGCAGGCAGCTTCGTTCGGGCAGCTTCGTTTCCCCATACCCAGGGTTCCCACACAATCGGTCTGTGCGAACACAAATCGGTCCCCATCCGAGGACCGATTGGAGAGCACGTGCCTCGTGGGCCCTTGGGGCGCCACAGCTGTGCTGATGGCAGTGCATGCGATGAGTGAAGGGATCGAAGAACACTGAGCAGATGCGATTGGGACTCAATGAACAGGATTGTATTGGAAAGACTAGCTACATTGGTAAATGAGACAGTGAGGATACATATTACAAGGTATAAGACTGGAAAAGGAGAAGAAAACAAAGCGAGACATCGAAGAAAAATGAATAAGACCAAAGATGGATGTGTGATAGTGGGCAGGAAGGGGTACCTGCTCCGAGATGCTCCGAGAATCGTGCGCGGAGCTATGAGGTTTCAAGGGCGAGAGCAAGGGGGAAGAGACACGAGATGGACAGGGGTGTGCGTTAAGTGTGAGTGAGGGAACTCGAGAGCACAATACGTTGGCAAGTTGTGACAGGGAACTGTGCCATGGGTGTGGCAGGGGATGGCGAGAGGAGCGGGCGGGTTATGCATGCACACGGTACGCAATGACGGAGGGTAGGCAGGTTGGCTGGGCTGAGCGCCGATAGGCGATCCAAGCCACCCTGGGAATGAGCAAATGTCCGCAACACGTGAGATATTCTGTCATGTGGTGTCCAGGCCATCATCGCCATCAAATCGCGGCACATGTTAGACATTGACCTCTTTTGTGATCGGCGATTGTCAACTCTTCAGCGCCAAGGTTCCTATTCCGTGACGCGCTGGCCTCATAGACGGGTCATCGATCTAAGGAAGAACTGGAATGTGCACTTACTGTAAGCGGCGACAAGTTTCCCATGAGGCTAAGTACACATTAAATCTCTTTTCTGATGTCATGTTGCTTTCATAATGACAGTATTAATTGAAGTGGCGTGTCACCCTCATGGCACTAGTGGCCGCTCTTAGAGCCCTCTAGCACCTACCTCGATCATCTCTGAGTATCGACCTGTCCTACGTTTTTGCACGGGGGGCGTATCCATGCCTGCTAGCCTGCAGAGACACCGTCTCCCCAAGAAACCCTCCGGTTCTCATCAAGATGACATAGCCTTGTCTCAGTTGGGCGCAAGTCTCCCACCGCAAGATCAGGTTGACGATGGTAGGCGAGTTTGTGATCCCGTATCTGAGGCTGAAGAGAGCTTGCTCAGATGGTGGCCAGCAGCCAGTCTCTGCTCACTGGCACTTGTTGTGCTACTTCCTACATGCCTTCCTGGTCGTCATTCATCTCATCCTCCTTGGGATTGCTGCGTCCCATCATCCAGAGCGTCGAATGATTGTCCTTAATGACGTTGACGTATTCGCCACTGGATTAAGTGGTGGATTGCAAGCATTCTATATCGTAGGTCTCCCTGTGGACGAATCCTTTCTGGGCATTTTCGAACAAAACTAACTGGGGCGCTTTTAGCTTTACACAGCCTTATTGGTCTTCGTCACACAAAAATTAATGCTTTCTTCTATCTTTTCCCACCCAAAGAAGCTCACCCAGATTCATGACATATGCAGTGCTTGGGCCGGCTTGGGTGCTGCGCTGAGCGCTCTTTGGCAGCAAACCAAGGTCACTTCATCGGTCCTGTCGATTGCCCTTGTGACAGTGTACTTTGCTTGTATCTCACTCCTTCATGTGACGTCGTCGATTCTAATACAGCTCCAACTATTCAACGTCACCACAACAAACATGGTTACGGCATTGGGGACCTGGCCTAATGCGTCTATTAATCTCACGTCACTGGACTGGGCGACAGTGACCGCGCCTGCTCCATTCTTACGAGACATGTATGGTAATACGACCAATGGGTTGGCCAACAATACTCTGTACGATATTCCGCTATCAGAGTTTATTAACGCCACAGTCCGTGCAACCACTGTGAATGCACAGTGCGGTCTACTTACAAACCTTTCCATTGCGGGCCCAAATGCTAGTGCTTCTACTACCGCCATGCAGGATGGCATTGCATGGGACATCACCGCCTCAATGCCAGCTCTGGGGCCTGTCACCATCTTGATCTGGTTTCCACCGTGTATGTCACTTCCTTTAGATGACCATGTCCGAGAATAAAGGATAGAAACAGTTCTCGGTGAAGTCTGGCTCTCCTTTGGCGTCCAGGTCAGCTTGCTATTCATCACACTACAATGAACTAATAGCCCTTCAGTGTTCTCAGCCAGAATCAATTTGTTCGACTCTGATTCTCTGTCTTGTCACGGCAAAAATGCAAGTCGACAATTCTCTCGATGGCGTCAGCTATGTCTACATCAATGGGACATATTCTCCTCCTGGTATGTGATTATAAAGCTGAACATCAATAGCCAGAATTTACTGGTATTCAGGCGGTACCACCGAGATATTCTCGACGCCTATATACTTGATAGCATGCTCTTTGAATTCGACAAATCACGCAGTTTCTCTTGATTCATCTGGCATTCTGCTCGACTCTGGTGTGGAACCGACGGATGTAGCATGGTCAGCTTTCTCACCTGCCGGTGACCCGAACCTCACTTCTGTGGTATGTTTGTGGTTTTTAAAGATGTGAATAGTTGTGAAATGACTAAATATGGGTAGATCTCTTCGGCGATAATGTCTGCTGATGAGATTTATGGGTCTCTCAATTACTGTCAACCTATCTTGTCTCCAATTTATTCAACACCATGGACAAGTATCCCGGCATTTAATGCGTACATCACTCATACCACTACATCTACTGTGCTGACAGCCGTCTAGATATATCGGCTCGCTTTTAGGGATGGGTACATACCCCTGTGATAGTGAAGCGTCTCTACCAGCACAGTATACTAGTACCCCACCCTTGTTAACGAAGTACCAAGTCGAGAGTGTTGTCGCGCAAACTGCCGCTGAGTTCATATGGTTAGGTAGCGTTAGAAAACCCTTCAACCTATACCATGTCTAACCGGAGTCGTGCAGCTGGCGAGATAGGCTCAGCTGGAGGAGGCTTTGACCGACAAACAGTAAAAGCTGCGATCCTTCCGTTGATACCACAATGGAGACTAAATGTAAGCTAAAGCTGTTGGGATGCGGTCGTTGGCATAGAACTAAGTAATGTTGGCTCCACAGATCAACATTTTGCCAGTGAGTTCGGGATGTTTCGGGGGTTCGCATCTCATGTTCATAGGTCATCTTTGCCCTTTGTGCGTCTGTCATCATCCTTGTTCTGGTAGTCTGCGCTCCGTGGAGACACACCCAAGCGGCTGTGTCTAGTGCCGGGGTATTGGAAATGATGTGGTTTGGGTCACGCTCACAGGTGCTCCAAAAGCACCTCGGCGATGTACAAACCCCATCTCTGGATAGCTTACGAGCTGCTTCAATGTTTGAGACTGTCCTCTGGACGCTTTCTCCGAATAAATATGAAGGAAGCAGCAGCCTCTACGCACCTGTTCTACGACACGATTTGGAACACCACACAAGCAGTTCCAAATCCCCAGACCTTTCAGGATCCGGTATGTGCGCTGATGAAGGCGAATTATATGTTGTCTGACATATAGCTTTAAAAGAGACAGGAATTTCTAGTTTGAGCAATGTGCCTCGAGATAGCGCGGCTGTACATAGATCGAACACGTCTCAAAGTCATTATTGGTGCTACGCACTACACATTGTACTCGTAGCTCTGCATGTTGCTCTTCTTGCGCTCCTTGTGCGCCATCCAGAGCAATCCGTTGTCATTCCTTCCGAAACTAGTACATTGACAGTCGGCCTTAGTGCTTTCCTCCAAGGATTTTATACGGTATGTCAATTAACCCTTCAGAGAACTTCGATAATGTCATCCTTGCCATAGCTCTACACCGCAGTCCTAGTTCTTCTCATGCAGCGGCTTGCCTTGGCCAAAATCGTCAGTGGGCGACGAAAATTAACTACTGTACACGATGTGTCGGGAGCGTGGACCGGGATTGGGGCCGCAATCAATATTCTCTGGCAACAACGTAGAGCGTCTTCGTCGATATGGGAGGTACTTGGTGCCGGGGGCTATCTCGCATTGATGCTCGGCCTACACATCACCTCATCATCCATAATGCAGTGGCAAGAATTCAACAGCACGCTCACTGGTGTTATCCAGACGAACTTGGCTATGCCTGATAGTGCTGTGAATTTCAGCCAATTTCTGTCGTGGCAAATTTTTCCAATTGTGAAGTCGATCACCGAAGGTTCAACGTCAACTGTGACCACTAAAGGACTATTGAACACCACGCTATATGATGTGGTTCAAAACCCAAGCGATACAACCTTTGCATTTGCTACTGTAAATGCGACGACGATTACTGCACGATGTGGCCTGGTTCCTAACCTCACGCTCTCGGAAGAAGACGGCCCGGGGTACCCGATCAACTTTCAGAATGGGACGAATAACGGTGGCTTCCTCGAGTCTCCGGAATGTGAGCAATGACATGGTACCTTCTTATCTCTTTCACCAACCTTATCGTAGGGAAAGACATCGTTAACCAGATCCTGCCGAATACCCAGGTCAACGCCATCCTACTTACTGATTGTCCAACTGAAATGTCTAAAGTGCATAGCGTGCCCTCAGACTATATTCTATATGGTCACAACTGGAATAGATGTGGACAGATCTGTTGACGAAACTGTTGTTGTCGGGCTTAATTGGACCTATACGCCTCCAGGTAACGTTGATCATATTTTTATTGCCAAGCCACACGACTGGCCATGCATACAAGGAGAAAGTCCTCAATACTCGACTACCGCAACCTACATCGCTGCTTGTTCGGTCAAGGCACAAACGGCACCGGCGGTATTGAACATACGACTTGAGAAACTCGAAATGGCTCCCAATCAAACTGCGGTCGGGCCCCTTGCTTCATCTTGGTCTGTGTGGTCGCCAGAGATCGCAACGAATCTTAGTGTCGGGGTGAGCATCCTACATTAGATGCAAGCTCATTCCTAGATGTTACGGCGTTTTATCATGACATACAGATTGCGACCATGCTAGGGGGATTCAAACCTTCCATATATTCAGTGAATGATATCAATCTCTATACAGACATTGATGCGTAAGTGCTTGGTATGACACATTCATGAAGAAAATGAGTGATAGTCATTCTACAGTTACATCATGTCTCTGCTTGGATTGAACTTGTCATATGCGGTTGCAGTTGGTGTAAATCAGCCAAGCGCCAACCCTACTGCGACCCTTAGCCGATTGCAGTTAGAAAACGCGATCGCCCAAACTGTGGCCAAGTTTCTATGGGTTGGTACGTCCAGGCGTCTGTTTGTGTGATAAATCGCACTCATATTCCCACAAGCTGGCCAGGTCGGAGAGAACGGGGGTGGATTTCAGCGTTCCATTGGTGAGAGTCAAGCAATGAGTAATATAATTCAATTCCGCCTTCATGTACGTGAAATTCTCGTTTGTGGTCGTTTTCTCCTTCATGCACTCATTTGTATCATTAACATGGGCTTGCATGTAGCTCAACACGGTACCGGTATGTCACTTCTTTTTTCTGTTCGTAGTTTCTAATCACATGCACAACCGTGACGGTAACCGATGGAAAGGTCCTCATGGCGTCCATGGTGACCTTCTTGTCCCTCGTCCTATCAATGGTCATCATTGGCAAACCCTCTGGAGAACGAGGCGCATTGGTCTCCGGGACGAGCGTTCTCGAGTGTCTCTGGCTCGAGGCTCATTCCAAATCTATCCATGTTCATATGAAGACGGTCGAGGAACCTGATGCGGACAAATTGAGAACAGCAGGGATGTTCGATATCTGTCTTGCCGACATTGGGCGGTCATGGTACCCTGAAACGCAGAAACCGATCCTTGACCCGGCAGATGAATGATGTTCGCATCATTGCCATCTTGGAGAGGCTGAAATGATTTGAGAGAGAGAAAGCTCTTGATGCGGATGTTACTCCCTATCCCCGACATGGAAAATATTTATCACCACCATCTGCTCGTATCGTTTGTACACCTTCGTGTTGTGATTTACTTAGCAGTCGTTCATCATGGTGTTTGTTCAATCAGTAGTAATAATCTGAGACTGGCCTTATACGCTTGATTCCACTATCCTGCTTCCACCGTCCCTACAAACCTCCACCACTTCCGGTGTCAGGAAGCACCAAGCCTTTGAGGTACCGCGATTACTGCCATCCTTCACCGAGTGTTACGTCTATGGGAGAGACACGAGCAATCAGCTACGAGCCAAACACCCACCTCACCCGAGTGGCTTCCACAGAACACTGAGGCACGTCCTATCTCTTTCAACACTAGATATTGCAAACAGTTTTTATGTAGAGTTGCCGTTGCAGACAGTGTGACCAAGGATTAGATCCCAGGACCTGAATTAGGAGAGTTCAGCGCAAACTCTATTTTCACGACCATTGCCTTTGCAAGCGGCGACTTCAAATAACGAAAAATGTCGATGGGGAGCAAGTAAGGAGCAGTAAACCGGCCAGTTTGTGCAGAAAGCGACCTGGACAGATAAGTCTAACTCAGAAAGTTTAGCACGTACTACCTATCACAGAAACGTCCACTTGTACCTGTTTTAAAACCACATTCGTCGCTCTCAGCAGCGAATTATCTAAGGTATGAATCGTTGCTTGACGCTGGGGGAGCTTTGCGCATGTTTTGACAACAAATCTCTCCGACTCCTCCGACCCGAACATTAACTACTCGAACCCGCCACCGCTCTCTCCGAGCTTACCAGCTGACGGGCAACGCGAGCGCGAGCGTCGCGTGTGATGGCAGAAGCTACCCATACTCGATTGAGGTACAGATATCGAGTTTGCATATGACGAGCTCAGTCCAAGAGGTCATAATGTAACTGCAATTTCTATTGGATCTGTGCTTTTGACTAACGCATTTTGCTTAGTGCTTACCTGCTCATGTTTGCAAAATGATGGAGGAGTTCCCCTAGAAGCAGTGTGTTCGTTTGCGTTCTTCCGAAACATGTCGCCATCTGACCGATTCAATAACGTTTGGCATCGAGTGGGCCAGTCTCATGCTTGAAGCTGTCCTCCTACTAACAGATCCCTGAACTTGCAGAGGCGAATGTCTGTTCATCATACTCACCCTTGTACTTGATTTTCAATTCCAAGGTGACCTTGACATTTGCCCCGAGGTAGATCTTTCGGCGACTCCTGCTGCCCCACTGATTCCGTCTGTTGTGTACCGCATTTTCCTGTGCATCGAGATTACTCACGCTAGTGTATTATCTTAAGTGTCCACAGCAGCGGCTAGTTAATCGCAAGTCGTTCTTACTAGTTCAATAGTCCGTCACGTTCAGTCTTTGTCACTAGGCCGAGCTCTTCGACGCCGCCTGCAGCTGCCACCACCCCCTCACGTCTTCGTCCCGGTCTACCTCTGGGACCTTGACTTCGGCTGGTTTCGCGACGACATCTGGGCAGTCCTCTTCCTCAACGACAGCGGCCCTACTAACACCACAAACGATCTTTTGATCTGGAAGCACGATTGAGACGATCACGCAGGTTGTCGCTCCTACCATAACTGCGACGTCTTCCTTGCAAAATAGTCCCTCTTCAGACTCGTGAGTACCCAGTCTCTCTTGGGCGTTGTTTCTTTCTCTTGGTCTTTTTTTCGCTATTTATGCGCTCCTTGGCCCTTCACATGTCCGGGGTGAGATCTGTACTCATTTGACTTGTCCCAATAGGCTCTTTCATAACATAGGCGCAGTTGCTGGCGTGTTCTCTGTCGTTGACCTCGTTGTTATACTCATTATTAATTGCATCCGCGTGGTATGGTATAATCCGAGCCGTTCGCTGACGTGCTTATTCGCTACAAATGTCATCTACAACGTTAGTTGTTTGCGTTTTCTTTTTCGGTATGTGATGAATTGACCCTTCATAATGCTGAAGAATGTATTTTTGAGCGCTGTATGGATAAAGTGAGTGCACGATAAATTCCAAATGACGCTAAAATAAGTTTCAGGAAGCCATCCAAGTGCTTGGCGCCAATATTGTTCCCGCAATGACGGCGTTTTGCAAAGCGATGGAGAAATCATTAATACTTAGGAACATGTTTCTGTGCACCGTGTGGATAAAGAAGCTTGATGAAGTCTACAACGGTGCTAAAACATGTTTCAGGAAGCCGTCGACGGTGCATAATATTTAGTTGAGTTGTTCCCGCCATACTTGTCCATTTACGCCCGAAAACCTGCGTTGACCTCTCGAGAGCACGCCAGAACGAGGTACTTCCATGTCTGCCAGTCTGCTCCCGTGGCAGAAATATCGTATCCGCAAAAAGCTCCCCGGTTTTCGATCACGGCAAGAAGACATATCCTTGTCTCCCTTAGGCATGCGGCCACCTATACAAGACCGAATTGTAAATGGCAAGGAACTCGGTTTATGATGTCATACGTGAAACTGAGCGATGCTTGCTCAGATGATGATCAGCCGCGCACCCATTGGCGCTTAGTGTTGTGCTACTCCTTACATGGGTTCCTGGTTGTTCTCCACCTTATCCTTCTTGGAGTCGCTGTATCTCACCACGCAGAGCGTCGAGTCATCATACAGCATGACACCGAGCTATTCATGACCGGATTGAGTGCCGGATTGCAGGCATTCTACACCGTAAGTCACCCATTAGATGAAACCTTTCTGAACGAATTGATTG
>JBBPMY010000924.1:0-10597 GCA_038090615.1 Phylloporus gajari
GACAGTTGGTCGCTTTCTGGGCTGACACGACCTTCTTCCCATAGGCTTCCAGTATTGCTGGGCGAGACAGAGTGCCAGCCTCATGACGCTGCACGAGTTCACGAAGAGAGAGATCAAGAACTTTGTTATCCTCTTCAGTGCAGCTCTCCGAGTATGAAACGGGAAGGGCATCGAGCTGTTGCTGACGCTCCTGACGCTTCGCAGCACTAGACGCCGTCAGGGAGGGCGCAGCAAAAAGGGCAAGATCTCACCAATCTTTGCGATGGGGTGATGAAAAAAACATAGTGGGCAGCCGAGCGAGTTGGCGTCATGAGAGTGGCGTATTTATGGCTATTTGAGAACCACTTGGACAGGTCCATTATGGCGGGTGGCGTGGCTGAGATGAAGTGTTTTACATACTGATGGACCCTGTTAGCGCGCCCTGGCTAAAGAGATTGACAGTGGCAAGAGCGTAAATATCGGGTGTCGCAACGCGACTTTCAGAGCAAGATCTTGTTTGCCCGCTGAGCTTGAAGGGTGAGTGCAAAAGGAGAGGATTGTCGCTAATTATTTGACAAACACTCGAGCTCGGGTCGCAGCAGAACATTGCGACACGCATGGGTGCGTGGGAAAGGAACACGGGCAAAGGAAGCAGGCTGCGGAAGTCGGACAACTTCTGAAGCTTCTGACAAAGGGGGATAACGAGGTCGTCCAGCCGAGGTTGGCTATCATTGTACCGGTGTTGCAAAATCAAAATACCACTTGCAAATTCGTAGGATTCCATCATCAAAGTACATGTAAAAATGACATGGGGTTGTAGATAATGATGTACTCATCACTTCCAATAGAAAAGGCTCTTTGAAAAGAAAGAGTGGAGTTGCCAGTACGATGCCGGTGTCGAGAGCAAAAGAACAGGGAGTTGCAAAATTTCCCATCCGCGTGTCACATAGTGTCACAGTGCAGAATGAATCTCCGACGTAATCACGATGACAAGGATCGCTTGCCGACTG
Organism: Phylloporus gajari; assembly: GCA_038090615.1. Lineage (NCBI taxonomy): Eukaryota > Fungi > Basidiomycota > Agaricomycetes > Boletales > Boletaceae > Phylloporus > Phylloporus gajari. Next base: position 990 of record JBBPMY010000924.1, read on the forward strand.
CACTCCGCCAAGTCCGCTTCGCAATGTCACGCTTCACGCACGACAGATTGAAAGAGCTGCACAGTCGGTCACAACAGTCAGATCACCTCTGAATTATTGCTACTAGGCAGATTACAGTATAAAGTACGTATGAGATTTTTTTCAGATTTTTTTCTTGTGATCTGCGTGTTGCCCTGGCACGAGGAATCAGAAATGCCTAGCTGAATGGTATGAATGAGATGCCGGAGGACGAAGAACCATACTCACAATTTAAAAAAAAAATACAAGTACATTGGTCTATCATGTCTTGTTCCATAATTCACAGCTTGAGCCAAAACTTGTGGTGTTGTGTGAGCTAGAGGCAGTTTTGCAACTCCCTGTCATTTTGCAACACCGGTACAATGATAGTATGGCCACTCAGCCAGCAATCTCCCCGAACTGAAACCACTAATCAGCATTTAGAGTCGGTGGCAACCGGAAAGGCACCTAAAGCATATGGTTGTTTGTACTTATTTATTTATATTACATAATATGGATGGTCGCGTTGCCATCGCTCCTTTGTCGGAGCTCGCAACTCGAAGATTGGCGTCTCAATGTCAGGTCCCCCAATGATATGGTACTTGTCACTTTAGCTCCGGAAATTGAAGGAGTAGAAACACGAACCTGTCGCTAGATTTGAGGTCATTGAAGTAAACGCGATTTCAATGATATCAATGATATCAAACACTCACTGATCCGCGGAACAAGCAATGCTCAGGGCCATAGCAAACGCACAGGAAGCAGCTAAATGGGCAAGAGCGGAGATGATAAGCTCACCGACTACATACAACGTGCCATATAAAGCAGCCTGAAAGATGTCTTGGAAACCTCTTTCGGAACAAACTGATGACCCGTCTCATCATGTACGGGGCAACCTTAAAATAGGGTTACTATTCAGGCGATCACGTGAATACTGCGTCACACTTCAACAAATGTCAACAAAGTCGTGCCACCTCATTCAACGATCGCGTCGACCGCGTCTAATTCAATGGCCAGCATGTTGCTATCATCCAGCCCTCTCTCCCTGTCGTGCTCGACACCCAGCCGTTCATCGTACTATTCAGCACGGAGCCATAAACCTATAAATTCCTCGCCTCTTGCCTCTCCGAGCTACTCGTCTCCAACGCACCACGTACACGAACGGCGGCGCACACAATATAAAGCAACAACACCCTCTTCTCATCATTCCCCGGCTTTCCAGAACTCCGCAAAGCTTCTATTTCGAAATGGCGTCCAAACACCAGCAGATCCCCAGAAAACACTCCTCAGGGAGCGCTTGCAAGCGCGGTGTAGGGAGCACGCACAAAAGCTTCGCGAGCGTGCCGTCAGTTCCCGTAGAAGCAGTGACAGGTGTTCGGATGTGTTCATGGACTGTGATGACGAAGAAGAGTCGGACGATATTATTATGCAAGATGAGGTGCGTTTTTGGATAGGGGTTCCGTGCGTTCCGTTGATAGGGCACGACGCGAATGCAGCTCTTCCGCAGAATCGTACAGAGTACAAATAATAAAACGAAGCATTCGTATCGCGTCTCCTATGCCCTCGAAGTCGGCTCTTCATTTGATCCAGACATGGATGATGCCAGCGCGTGGGAATGTGAGCTACAAGGCGAGTCACTTGGAGCATCCTATGTCGCGTCGACTCATGCGCAGTTCAAAAGACACCTCGGGTAGTACAGAGCCAACCCCCGATGACCTGGAAGAAGAAGAATTACGTGCATATGCTGAACACTATACAGTACTCGAAGACTTCGCAGATTTAACCGACCTGGATCTTACCATTGACGACCTGGATTTATCGCACCAAGCGTTTCAAGCACAGATGCACCAGACAAGTGATATGGATGTGTCGTGATCATATTTTGGATTATTCCTATAGTATGTATTGATATTATGCTACTGCTCTTGACCCTATCTGTAATCGGAGTACTGTGGATAACGCGTCAATTCCTTCACGTTGCGGTATCATTGACATCCGGAAATTGTTCATGATCGGACCTGGTCGATCGATCACAATGTACGCGTGTGGAGAGGTAACCTTGTCGATATTATCGCGGGAGTGACTCGGTTGTGACAATGCGGCTAATCGTGAATCTCAAACGGCAAGACTCCCGCCACATACACTATTTCATTTGTTCGTAACAGTTGATGTTTCGCCTCATTCGCCTAGAGTGTTGCATCAGACAACACTTGAATGAGCTTCGTCCTCTCATTCAAACGGTGAGTGGAATGACACAACGTACAATGAGTGTAACTCAGTCTTGTATCTGACAGATCAAGTGTGCATCGCTACTTTGGACCCATCCAGGCATCTGCTAGGCGATATACAGTTCCCGTTCTATCACTTAGAAAAGTCCAAGGAGTGTAAAGTTGGTATTTGTATGCTGCGTTGTGCGTGCAAGAGTGCCTGGTCACTAAGGCGAACACGGGATGTCAAGCTTATGGGCGAGCTTACAGGCAACGGTCTCAATACTGATCGTGCGTACGGAATGAAGACCTGGGTGAAATATGACGATAGTTGAGATTGAGCTAGAGCTGGCGCGATAAAGCTTTATTTCTCGACCAGCGGCATGAAGTACGGTTGATAGAGACCGCAAAGCACATCACTACGATAACTAGCCAGTGAACAAGAGATAAGGAGGACAGCCATGTGCTTACCTTCTCCGATGCTGACGTCCTCGATATTGGTCTATCACCACTTTGTGCGCCAGTCAATTATACGACCAGTCCTCTCATTGATTCGGAACGATTTCGAGCGACGTAATTATGCATCCTACCTGCGGCATTAGCTCAACTGTATAGAGCTTCCCTACCTCGGAGGTGAATGAATCATGTTGCTCAATGATTATGACGATAGAAAACAAACACCTTGCCATTCTGTGTCACCTAATATGTCACATTTCCGTCGACCCTTATTAACTAGAACATATGGTCGAAGTTCGCTCTCATGTTGCACATCTAGGTGTGCTCTTCAGTTAAAAATTCGGCAGGCAAGCATCACAACTGGCAGAAAAAGTGGTAGTCAACAATACGACTTCAATGAGCAAGCCGTACCGGCGAATGATGATAGATCGATAGTTATTAATGACTATGAAGTACGGCGATCATCGGCGCAGAGTGACAACCTTCGGATCTTGTTCGGAGTTTGAACTGAACCTAGAGACCTGCTTAATTTGGGCAGGGACTCTCCATTTTCGTGACACGACGGTAACGGAGGCACCTTCGAGGATGCCACTGAGAATATTAAAAAGGTTTGCATCTTGCCGTGCACAGGATTGGCCCGTGCGTCATTCCTTTTGGAACGATATAAAGAATCCCGACTCGTCGTCCACATGTCTTTCCCCTCGCCCTCTTTTTTCTTCCGCCTACTTCGTCCTTCCACATTCCCCTTCATCATTCTTACAACCCACTATTTACGTCAGGACCGCTGAAAAAAGCTTCTTTATTTCTTCCATCTCCTATTCGAGTTTCCCCGATTCGCCGCTATGTCAACTGCCTCGCCGCCGCAGTCTCCCGTAACGACCTCAGACGAACCCACTTCTCGTTCCGTTAAATCACCCTCAGATATCTCTCCAGAATACGCCGCATCACATCCCGACTCAGCGTCGTCTATCCAGCCTCTCGCGTCACCCACATCGCCCATCTCTGCCTCCAACCCAGCCACGGCTAATACCAGTCCAGTCACGTCCGAGATGTCAAGAATCCAGCCTAGCATCACTTCGCAAGACATTGTCACAGCCATTATCTCAATCGATAGCAGTCTTTCTTGTCTTACATCTCCAGAGCCCGCGACGTCATTACGGCGCGATCAGCCTGTCAAGATTCAGCCGCACGATTCCGGTATTGTGGACCCAGTTTCTGTGCCCATAAAATCCAGACAGTCCATCACACGTAAGTTGACCAGCTTGATCATCGAATGCTCTTTAATTACATTTCCTTTCGCAAAAGCTTCGTTTAGTTTTCCAGGTACCTCTAAACCTACGACAGCGTATGGCCGCGTCTTCCCCGATTCCGCAAACTCCAATTGCATGTTAACCGCAGCATCCTCGACCGACTCGATTTTCACTACCTCTGAAAGGATGCCGAATGTCTATATCAATGGCCTCCCTGCTAATTTTCCTGAACAAGACCTCTTCGCGCTCACTCGACCATTTGGTGATATCAAAAGCGTCCGGACATTCACTCGCCATGTGAGCGAGAAACCTACGTGGGTTTCTTCAGTCTTAATCGTTGACTACAGCGAGGTTGATACTTCTTTTTCGCGCTCTAGAGGTTATGGATTCGTTCTGTGAGACCGACAACGCATTTCGTATGTTTAATGGCTCACTCCGCTTGCAGATTCCACGACATAGACTCTGCTCAAAGGTGTATTGAAGGTCTTCGAATGTACCGTAATCTTCATCCTTCGTTTTCCAAGGTAGGTTCAGTTCGCTTTGATGTGCCTTTTTAACGTTCGACATAGCAAGTTCATCGGATCCCCGGTACCGAATATGCTCAACAAACCAACGCGCAGTCCACAGATCAGGACGACACTACTTTCAAGTCGCGCATGGACAGACTCAAGGATGAATCATCGACTAATCTCTATATCGAGGGGTGGGTCATTACTTTTGTTCTTACCCCAATTACTAAGTGTTGCCGAAGACTCCCGATGTCAACAGACGAAGAGGTAGCATTGCACTTCCTTCAAAGCTAACAATGGCAATAACACACGCCTGACAGAGTCTTGCCGCTTTGATGTCGCCCCACAAGATCAAAAGTAGCCGCTTTTTTAAGACCAAGCTGAGTAATCCACCCCGTATTATCGCCTTTGTCCGGTTAGTGTTACGTTCTATCTTGTAGTATAAACCTCACTGTATGCCAGTCTCGAAACTCGTACCGCAGCGCAAGAAATCATTGACCGTTTACATGGGAGAATGGTTCGCGGATGGAATGACCCCGGTTGCAGAATCTCTGTTCGCTTTGCAGATAGTGCCGAACAAAGGGAACTTAGAGTTCGTATCCTTTTTACGACCGAATGCATGCAACCAGCTCAAAACTGCTATTGCAGCGCACTGAGAGGACGCTGAAGAATGGCGAGCAATCTCCCTCACGATTAACTATCGCGCAGGCTGCACTGCTTAATCTCCGTGGACAGGAGTATCAGGCAAATGTCCGCGAGGTTACGGGGGGTAAACCCCAACGCGTCACAAACCCGCGCTCCAACAGCCAGCTTGTTGCCTTCACTCCCAGCTCTGACCCTGGGCCACTTCCCACACCTCGTTCGTTACCTTCAGAGTTGTGTTATCCGTTCAGGGAGTCGCCATTACTGTCCTCTTCAGAGCTCCCAGTCTCCGCGGAAATGGACAGTATTCTGCAATCGATACAGAACGTGGGCTACAACAACGCGTTATTGGACGGCACGATGAGGAGCTCAGCCACTGACAGTGAATGTATCACGACGCAGCAGACTCGCCTTCGAGCGCTCGCGAGTGCTGCATTGGTCTCCCCCAACCCACCCATGGCACTACCTCGAGGTCATGCTCAAGCACGCAACGGCTTCACCCCCGCGGAGAAACTCATCCTCGAAGCGCATGCACAACGTCTTCAGTTGCAGACACAGATACCCTATTCCCCACCGGCCTTGGAGCCAACGTCCTCGTTGAGAAAATCCAACCCAAAGATTCGTAGTCTTGATCCTGTCACGTCTCGTGAACGCTTCCCTCTATCAGGGTTTTCTGGAAAGGCGATGTTTTCTCCGGAGACTCTGCCTACAATCTCAGAGGACGATTTTCATGCCATGGGCCACCCGCCTCAAAAATTCGTGCCCTCATCCCACGAGTTTCAAGGTCTGGTGAGCTGCCCTCTCAGCATGCCTACGGCGGCGAGCACCATATTCGTACGTCCCCCCAATCGTGCGGTCAACATCGTAGCACCACCGCCGGGTTACGAAGAACCTGGGAAACGGACAAAAGGCCATCAGCAACGTACAGAGCGATCAGTTCGTCAGTCTACCCTCCCTAGTGAAAGCAAATCGCGTTCGTCTTTATCACAAGCATCTACATTCCCGAACGACATCAGTAACAACATCAACGATAGCAATAGCAATACTAGCACCATCTGTCGTGACCACCATACCTATATGTACTCGCACGGCGACGCTCAGGGGTATCCGGAGCAAGAGAAAGCGCCGCACTTCAGCTCTTCGCATGAAACACAGCTTTACTCTAGGATATCTACCCAGCTTGGTGGCGAGCAGCGCAGGGAAGGGCCAAAATCTCCCGCCATCGTTTCTCCTGCGCTCACGTACTCGTCCCGCACACCGTCAACATTGAGCCCGGCCACGCCGTTCTTTGGTTCCTTCTCGGGTGGCCAAGACGCCTTTGAGGTGATGACGATGGAGAACGAGGACGCGGCCGAGAGGAAGCTGAAGGCGAAATTAGCTAGCAAGTGAGATCAATAGCAAATTCTTCCATCGTCGCATTACCACTGTTTTATCTTCAGAAAGACGCTGTCGTGTTTATCATTTTTACCAGTATTTGTAGTTGTCATGAGACAGTACTAGCATTCTTTGAGTCTTTGACCTACGTCGCAGGGTCCAAACCAATACCGAGACTGGCCATTAGAGAGCATTACAAGCCTTTTGCTCACCACTGGTAACAAAATTGTGTATACAAGCGTTAGAGAGCGACAGACGCCCTGTGGTCCCCGTTGTCTCACTCTCATGCGCCCATCTGTGCGGTTAGATTCGTGGCCGAGCTCGTCTATGTTGGTGTTTGACGCTAGTATTGGGGGTTCGGTGATAATGACAACAGCGGAGTTAGTTTCGTTGCTGAGATTAGAGAAAAGAGATGGAAACGATTGAGCTGTTTGTTGACATGCGTGTAATACTGGGGAACGAAATGCCATCTGGAATGACACTCCGACAAATTGTAGGTGCGGTAGACATGACGAGGAAGCGATGCTGAAGGGTGGCCTGAGTCAAAGGTTAGGAGAGAGCATCCTTGCCACGTTCTATCGATAGATACACACCCATACAGCTGAATGGCAGCGAGAAACACACGCGTGGGCTAAATCTGAATTTCGGATGATCAATCTGTACAGGTCGAGTGGGTAGCCTTTGTCGATTGGAAGGTATCTTTCATGGTGCTGGGAAGGGCGTGGACTGCGCTGGGCAGCATTGAACAGACGTGGACGGATTCGAGGCATCACCTGGAAGAAATGAAGCAGAGGTGAGAGACGACATCGTTGGCGCTGTCGTGTAGACTGTGTGTGGGAAAAGGAGAGTGGGAACTCTGGTAAATGCTGCTGACTCAACCGAACATGTTCTTACGGAACCCACTGACTCGCCCCAAAGGACACTGGCAAGTAGAACATCTTGGACCTCATGGTGTTCTAGACAATTATTAGACTCTCTCAAAAAAGCCAAGGGATGGCGGTAGAAGGCAGTGCTTATTTGGAGACGCTTTGGTTCCCACAGCATCATGTTGGAGGCTGCCTCTTCGATATTGCAAGGTCCGAAATGACTCGATTGGGAGCAAACTGGGCGCTTGAGGCGATTATCCTCTCGACACACTAGTCCTCAAGGTCCCATCGTCACTCAGTGGATCCTTGCCTTCAGGGCCCTAGTGGGAGCATTCCTCTAAGTCCAGCCACCGTATCTTGAATCATGCTCCGCTGGACCCGTTCGAAGGGTAATTATTTCCACTTGTTGGTATGGACTCAAGCGAGGTGACACTTCCCAGTTGAACAGCTGCGTTCCAAGATACATGCCATTCTTAAGCGGCTTCTGCGTCAAGGTGAGACTAATATTGGGCAAATGTCACCCGTTCAACCTCCGAATGGTGATCAAGTATTAATTATCGCCTTGACCCAACGGGCAAATCATCACTATGATCAGTATGAGCAGCTCAGTGGGATTTAGGACCTGAAAGAGGCAATTTCTCTTGCTTGGGAGGCACTCTCACTCCATCCGCATGGACACCCTGATCGCTCAGCGTCTTTGAACAACCTTGCAGTTCATATTTTCATTCGGTACAAACGACTCGGGGCGATTGATGACCTGAATGAGGCTATTACTTTTGACCGGGAAGCAATATCACTTCGCCCACAAGGGCACCCGTTTCGGTCGGGGTCTTTGAATAACCTTGCAAGTCATCTTTCATCGCGTTTCAAGCAGCTCGGCGGAATTGATGATCTGAACGAGGCGATTGTTCTCTGCCAAGAGGCACTCTCGCTCTGCCCACCTGGAAACCCATACCGTTCTATGTCTTCAAACAGTTTTGCAAATTGTCTCTCCTCTCGGTACGACCAGTTCGGGAGGATCGATGACCTAAACACGGTACTTGTGCTCAACCGGGAAGCGCTCTTACTTCGCCCACCTGGTCATCCCGGCCGCGCTGTGTCTTTGAACAGCCTTACAGCTCATCTTTCTGTTCGGTATATGCGGCTCGGTGAAATTGATAACCTCAACGAAGTAATTGTTCTCTCCCGGGAAGCGCTCTCACTCTACCCACCTGGACACACTGATCGTTCAACGTCTTTGAACAACCTTGCAGTCCATCTCTCTTCTCGGTTTGCTCAACTCGGGAAAATCGATGACTTAAACGAGGCCCTTGTTCTTGAACGGGAAGCACTCTTGCTTCACCCACAAGGGCACCTGCTTCGGTCGGCGTCTTTGAATAACCTTGCAAGCCATCTCTCTTCTCGGTACGAGCAGCTCGGGGGACTTGATGACCTGAACAAGGCGATTACTCTCGGTCAAGAAGCACTCTCGCTCTGTCCACCTGGACACCAAGGTCGCTCTATGTCTTTGAACAATCTTGCATACTGCCTCTACTTTCGGTGCCGGCGGTCCGGTAAGATTGATGAGCTGAATGAGGCGCTTGTTCTCGACAGGGAAGCACTCTCACTTCGCCCACCTGGCCACCCTAATCGCTCAAAGTCTTTGAACAATGCTGCGGCTCGTTTCTCCATTCGATGCAATAGGCTGGGGAGGATCGACGACATAAACGAGGCAATTGTTCTTGCCCAGGAGGCATTTTCACTCTTCCCACCAGGACACCCAGATCGGTCGATGTCGTTGAACAACCTTGTAGTCAACCTCGTTTATCGATATCAGGAGCTCGGGACTATACGTGATCTTGACGAGGCCATTGTCCTCGATCGGGAAGAACTCTCATTTCGCCCACCTGGACATCCTGAACGCTCAAGATTCTTGAACAATCTTGCAGTTCATCTCACGTCTCGGTATAAACAGCTTGGAGGAGTTGATGACCTAAATGAGGCAATTATTCTCGCCCGAGATGCACTTTCACTTTACCCACATAGACACCCTGATCGCTCGGTTCCCTTGAACAATCTTGCAGATCATCTATACTCTCGCTATCGGCAACTGGGGGCGATTGATGACATGAAAGAGGTTCTTGTTCTCGACCGAGAAGCAGCCAAACTTCACCCCCCTGGACACCCTGACCGCTCAGGTTTCTTGAACAATCTTGCAGATCATCTCTGCTCCTGGTATGAAGAATTTAGAGAAATTGATGATCTGAACAACGCCATTGCTTTCAACATGGAAGCACTCTCCCTTCTCCCACCCGGTCACCTGAATGT
>JBBPMY010000925.1:0-10574 GCA_038090615.1 Phylloporus gajari
ACTGGGTTTACCCATGGGTGCTAGTACAGATATGCGTCCGGGACGCTTGGAACACTTGGTAGACACATTAGATGGCCCAGGTACATGGGACGTACTTTGTATGCGGTCCCTATATTGACTTGTGTGATTGCTGCAAGCATCTTCATTTCGAGTCGTGACACTTGTCGCTTGCTCTGTCATCCATCCAGCATGGTCCGTCACCGTCCCATCGCATTCGCCATCATCTTTGCGCTCTGGATCGCGCCCAACAGCTCGAGACATAACTGCCTCACCTGTTCACCCTCCTTGCCCTGGATTTCGTTGATGTTCGTTCCAACTGCGCACTTAATTCCGTGGCTGTAGGGGCATGAACCAGCAGGCCAATGCAACTGAGGACACAAATTCGTTGGACACGGGTCCGCTAAAGGTACCTGACGACGGTGTTGGGTAGAGATATTAGACACCATAAACAGAAGAATTAAATGTTGCGAGCATGCTGACGAACACCGATGAGCTCACAAGACTTCCAACACCTGCTGCTTGCGATCCCGAGCACCAAATGGTACGCGATGCACAATCGCAATACCTTGCAGAACCTTGACAATCACAGCGGGAAAGATACTAACGAATGAATCAAGACTTGCAAAACGGACAAGCAGAGAAGAACCGGCAGGCCAAAGCGACTGATGGCGCAAATCTTCAGGAACAATGCCAATTTTGACTGTAATGCACCTTGAGACACCTCTCGGCGCGCCTTCTCGTCAATAAAGACGTCTATGCTTGCGCACACGTTCAGCACGACCGAAACGTCCATTTGTTTGAGAAAGATCAAGAACGTAGAGAGGTAACTAAGTAGTGTCGTGGGCAGAATGGTTTCAAGGCAGAGTCTGCCGGCGGAATGGCAGAACGGCAGTTGGCAGAATGGCAGATCTTGGCAGAATGTCTGACCCAAGTTTCGAGAATGTACTACTTTTACTGTCGTAATGTAACACCCTCCGATGATAGCAGAGCCTGGACATCCCATCGCTGCCCACCTCCTGACTTGTCCAACACTGCAATGTCCTCAACAAACCCAGTTGGCAATGAACCTTTGTCGACGATGTCGAGCTCCTGCCAACTGTAAACTTGACCTTCCAATACTTCGTTCCCATCAAGTTCAAGCTCCGGATCCACCAGTGTCCGCGCACCAAGATGTGAGCCAGTGGCCAGCGCTGCCATGTCTCGCTTCTCACGGTCAAGCATGTCAAATGCACTGCTCAACTCCTCATCGGTAATCACCTCCGGGCCAGCGAGATAATCAGATGTGTCTTCCGATTCAGCTTGTGTGGTGAGTGGTGGGACCCATGTGAAGTTCCTGGTCAGATCTTCAGCAAGCGAAGGATCTATACCAGGCTGGGGTTGGGAATGCATGTGACCATGCTTCCGGTGCACTGACTTTCCCGCAGTGCGGTCTATCTTGTAAAGGTGGTGAGCATAGCTTGAGCGTAGCTTACTCAAACTTTCGAATGTCTCGACGGAAAGGTTGCACCGTTTGACAGATTGAGTTCCTCCAAGACCGGAGAAGTACCTTTCTACATCCGCAGCATGTGGGACGATAGAGTGAAGGATAACTGCCATCGCCTTGAGTGGACATTGTTTTGCTGTGACGGGAAGCTGTTCCCACCACTCAAGCGCATCTGCTTGCGCACCAGCAAACACTCCACTACACCTATGGTATTCCTTGAGGTCATGAACAAGCGACTTCGCCTCGGCTTCATCCCATTGCCACTGCTGTGCTATAGAGAGGGCAACCATGACCATGAATTCAAAGTTGCGGCCATTGGCAACTTGTGAAGTTGCTAACTTGCGGCACATAGGATGAAGGTACAATGCAAGCGAGTGGTGATCGGTATTCATGGCATGAAAACGCCGATTGAAAACATGCTTTGCATGCATCCAGAATCCACTATTGTCCCCATGATCGAGTGGGATCTGTGACATATTTCGTGCGGCACGGATAAGTTCAAGCATGCAAGAGGCAAGTGATGCATCCCGTGTCTCGCAGTTGCCGATTGTATCAACCAAGGGTTTGCAAGTATTGATGAGCTGTTGCATCGCTGGCCAGAATTCATCATCACGAACAATGATATCAATCACATTTGATGTGATACCAGAATACCCATCCGTTCGACGCATAGCATCAGGACGAGTACAAGTGATTGTAAGTGGTTGTCTGAATTTCATTTCAGCCATTATAATTATTTTGAAACAATTTAATCTATACCTGTGGTCACGGATACTCATTGCCTGCAAGATCAACGCATACCAGTGTGACTCGCAATTTTGCTTCAGTGTTCAGGTGACCTTGTGTTTTGCGGCTTCCTCTTTTAACTGGCCACCCCAATAATGAGAGTTATTGAAAAATGTCACAACCCTCGTGGCTTTTGTGATGTTTTGCCTCATCCATGGGAATGAGCAGATTTCTCCAATAATTGTATTGATCCCATGAAGAAAACAGGGAAATGTCTTAATGAAATTAATAAATCATAATTTAGTGCTTGAATAATTATTGACTCACGAGGATCCAGAAAAATTTACCCTTCAACTTTCGCCGGAATGCTTGCATAACTGTGGGATTATCCGTAGTTGTGGCAACGAAGTTCTTTGCATCTCCAACCTCCATCCCTTCTAATGCCCGCTGTGCCACATCAAGCAATCCATCAGCAGATCCACGTTGACCTGTCATGTCTTGGAGACTAAGAATGATTGGGTACTGCTTGACTTCCGCCGCCAGAATACCATATAGGCTACGCTTCAGCAAATCCTCCCATCCATCAAGAAGCAATGTAAGCCTCTTCCGCTGCTTAGTGCGGGTGATCTCCTCAAGCTGCACTCGTGCAAGCTCTGAATCCATTATTGAGTGTGATAGTACATAGCGGGAAGGGGCTGTATAGGACGGCCAAATTTCATCAAGAAAGTGGCGGAAGAACCAGTTTTCGGATATACTAAGTGGGACGTTGGTGTGAACAATGAACCTAGCACATCACAGATGAGTTGTGTTGCTCCAAATAATAGCAATGTTCCTACTGACCGGAACAGCTTTACATTTGCTCGTTCCTGTTGGCCCTGTGACAACGGGGGGTCAACAAACCCTGCAAGTGTCCCACTTGGGCGTTTTGTTGGGATTTTAACAGGACCAGGCTCTAGCGAGCTCCTTGCGCTGGGGTCTCGGTCGCTTGTTTCGGTTTCGATTGGTGTCGAAAGCTCAAGAACTTGAGTCTTGGAGGCCAAATAGGTCCGCACTGCATTGCGTGCTGCTTGAGGGGCTGCAGAACAGGTGAGAACATGCTTAAGTGGCTTGTTATCACGTCCTTCGATCCGGTTGCCTGTTCCATTTGGCCCGCAGTATTTGCACTCATAGTAGTGGCGATTTGATTTGTTGTCAACCTTTTCGAGCTGCTTGAAGTGATCTGTAAGGATTTGTGCGGGGGGTCTGCCTGATGACTTCCCGGTCATTTTGACCACGTCGAATGATACAGGATACACTAGCACTAGTATAGTCTTTTTTTTTTCGGTTCGTCGTGACATATGTACCTGACAGTCTGCCGAGTTCTGCCAAACCACTTGACCTACTGCCGGCAATTGCCAGCCTGGCAACTGCCATTGGCAGAATGGCAGCCTTCTGCCAACAACACTATAACTAAGATGACAGATGACTGCGCACCGTGGGCAAAAACTCAATCCTGACATAAGCGCTTAAGTAATTGCCCCTTCCAAAACCCTGTCCCCTTCGGGTCCAGGAATTTTTCAACTCTGGCATCTTGGTCGCAGATAGAAAATTCTCAGAGGGCGCCCCAAACAGGTGCTATAGACGCACAATCAACCGGAGCACTCACATCTTCGAGTCAAGCCTAGTGCTCCCGCGAGCGAATTCTTGGTCGAGCAGTGGACGGGTGGACAAGGTAAAGTCCTTTCATCGAGAACAAATTGCCTACCATCTTGATTTTCACGTCGCCAAAGAGCTCCGTTGTTGCGCGATATGAGATTGGATTCAAGCATCATGATTACGAGGACAAAGCCGTACGAAACAATGAAATTATCATTTCGAATATATTATACAAAGTACAGAGAGAAATCGTGTATGTGAAAACCTAGAAAACAAAGTTCAGAGCAGCCATGGACATACTCGGGACAATCAAAATGCAAGGGTCTCATGATACTAAAGAGCTTCAATCGTGTGGATATTACTTATCAAGTCAGTCAAGGAAACCCCTGCACGAAATTGAACCATGATCAAGCTATCCGCAGCGACACGCTTATACTCTGTCCGCGATACCTGTTCAAACAAGAGCGCTCCAAATGGCTGCTGAAAACGCGTGAACAACCGTAGGGCCTGCGTCATTTTATCCAGACGTGTCCCGCCACGCGCAAATTCTTGGTCGAGCAAGGGACGGATCCACGGATGAACGACACAGAGCCCGTTCATCGCGGTCAGGTTGCTCGCCGTCTCGATCACCATGTCCCCAAACAAGTCCGTTTTTGCATGGTATGTCTGTGCTGACACGGTCACATCAGTAATCTGGGAAATGATACCAGGAAGTCGCAGTCGACTAGAAGCGACAGTAGGAGGAGCGAGCTTGTTCAGCTCGTCATAGAGTGTGATAGCAAGGGACACGTCGGGTAAGGAGGCGCGTAAGTCAGCCACTCTACGATCGAGTTCAGCGGTCTCCATCTGTGGAATGTGCGGTGGCGCGACTGTCGCGTAGACACTAAAGTCCACAGGTAGACAGCTATTGTAGTCATTGGCAATCCCGGTCCAGGCGAGGATTGTAGCGTCGCCTGAGCCAGTAAGGACATACTCCAAAAGCCGACCAACCGCACGGGTGCCCTCACCGTATATAACTGGAATAGATGCATTGAGGATGCCGAGCAGCGAGTAAGCAATGTCCTCAACGAGTGTCGTTTCGCGTGTCGAAGCCAGGTAGAGTTTCTCCCGTACTCTATCAAGCCCTGGTTGAAGTATGGTCATCTGTTCTGAAGACGCCTGTGACATCTCCATTTCCTTGCGGATGATCGGCGAATCCTTATGGTTCTCGAGGGTCAACCTGAGGTAGGGCTTCCAGTCTTTTGTGTAAAACACGACTTTCTGCGCGGCAACATACTCCTGGTACGTCCACACCCGCGTATTCCAGATGCTCCGCCGGACCCCATCAGGCTCTTCGTCCTCCGACGAGATGTCACAGAGGTGAATGATCGTGAGGGATGAGCCGCGATACCATGCAAACATGGCCACGAGTGACTCTTGTAGTACGACATTGTTCTCCTTATCAATGCAGCACGTATCACTCCATGCCCATCGGAATCCACGTGAACGCACAAGCGAGCAGAACGTTTGTAGTTTGGTGTTTCCCCGTGACGCCTCCAGCTTGTAGACCGTGACACGACCGACCTCCTGGAAAAGAGGTTCGCCGTGCTCCCACTTGTGTGAGAACATGACATATCGGTAGAACTCTTTCACCTCTCTCCATATCCGAGCATAGTCCATCTCGTTCGTCATGGAGGACACGAGTTCATCAAATACTGGAAGTGTCTCAAACGCTTTTTCTTGCCGAGTCCTGTCGTTCAGAAAACCAGTTGTCGTGTTGATCAGAACACGTGGCATGGGGGAGATCGTTGCACGGACGACACGTCGGATGGTAGTTATCACTTCGGCATGCCGGGTACGTAGTTCTACAGGATCGTGTCAGTTAACGCGATGGGTATGATAGTCACAGTTTACTTACCACGAACACGTATATCGGGAGATTCCTTGAGTTTTGACAGCATTGTATTATAAGCTGTACCAGCTTCTTCTTTCCGTTCCAATCCAAGCAATGCGGCATGACTCCGTTCATAGCCTAGATGACTCGATGGGTCCAACTTTATCAACTGCAACACACATTACTGATGAGATATGCGGCGTTGAGATACATGGGCGTACCTCGTCCGCATCCATCAGTGCACCTTTGAACAACTTTATCGTGGTTCTTGCCCTGCTTCGCTGGTACAGAATATCCGCACGATTAATCGGATCAAGCGACAATATCATCGAGTAGTGTTTGTTGGCCAGGTTATAGTCCTGCGAGCCCAGCGCTGTTTCGGCGAGCTTCTCTAGTTTTTTCGTGCATCGCCGTTGAAAATCTGCACCGGATACTCAGATAAACACAAGATATACTGCACCGTAACCACTCACCGAGTTCCCATTGTACTTGCTCGTTCCCAACATTCGTAGCTTGTGCGAGCTCCTTCTGCATCCATTGAAAACATCCGACCGCTTCCGTAACTCGACTATCCCCTTCAAGAACATCGCATATCGCACGATGAACGACAAGTCTCGGAAGCTTCAACTAAAGGGATGTCAGTATCGTGGTCGGGAATGCCACCTGAGCTTACCTTGTGGGCTCCATCCAATACTTCGTTGGTTGATCCATTAAGCAGCATCGTGCTCACCCACCTGTGTAAAAAAGCATTTGGACTTGATGGACGGAGAGACAGGGCTGTGGCATAGGCAACAAGTGCTTCCTCATCTCTCCTAGTCTGTGAGGCGTCATCTCCGATGCGCTCGAGGGCAGAGACACATTTGTTCGTAAAGACTAGGAGAGGTAATTGAATGTCCTTTTCCGATCAACGATAGCGTCACTCACTAGAGAGCCAGTCCGCAATGATAGCATCGGTTTCTACACAATCGTTTGTGGACCTTGCGATGTCGAGGAGAATCTTTGCGGCATCAATGATATGGCCATCGGCGTACAGTTTTTCGCATTCATGTTTCTGTTGGTGTGCACGGACGGCCTGCTGCAAATTGGCAACTTCGGTGTTGAATGTCTGTTGAGAATCAGAGAGTTGGGTGCGGAGCTGTTGGAGGGTTGTCTCAAGATTTTTTATTTCTTCGCCTTGGTGATCAAAAGTTCTCTGAGATACTTGTACTAGGGTCGATAATGAACGTACCATGTTTTTGTTGGAGCTCTTCGACAGTTTTCTCGAGATCCGCTGATAAACGTGGATAATCAGAAAACGGACAAACTTGCTGCGGGGAATCGACAAAGGACGTACCGGACTTGGCATTCTGTACCTCAAAATCTGCACGTAAAGAATTCAGGGCGTCTTCCCTCTGTTTGATTATGAGCTGGGCATCGACGAGTTGGGAATGGAGCTCGGAGATCGGATCTTTGAGAGCTGTACCCGTTATCCGTTCCTGTTGTGGTCGACAAAGTGAATTGAGAGTGAAAACGAGATCCACTTACTTGACCACCAATATACGGAGTGGAAAGGACGTGCCGCAAGTCATACAGTGAAAACGATGACTCTCCAGCGGTAAGGAGATCATAATTTGGGGAGATGAGCGTGCAGCTAACAAGATGAGGAGGCTTGATGACGAGACCAATTTTCTCGTGCGTAGAAGTGTCCCAGAACGACATAGATGACTTTGTCGAGACAGCGATGAACGCGTCATTGCAAGGCAAGAGAATGCATGTGGGGTTGTCATAGCAGTGAATTGACCATCGGGAGAGTATCTTCTGGGAAAACGCGTCAACACGGTAGATGTAGTTATTAAGACATAGAACAAAGAGCTCCTTGCTGTCGCTAGTCCAAGCGAGGGACAGAATGGGTGTAGACAGTGAGGGCGAATCAAGACGACGCGATGAGGGTGGTTGAGGAAGGTACGGCAAGGGTGATGAAGGGACATAGCACAATGGGGGTGATTCGGAATAGTATGGTGAGGGGGATGGGCGCCAGCGCCGGATACGAAGGGCCTCACCATCCTGACTGTGGTAGATGTCAAGAAATAATGTCTGTTGGTCCTCGAAGTCGTGCGAATAATCATTGGCAGTTGGCAGCGGGGCAACAGCAAAGAGCAACCCGTCAGGCGAGAACGAGACTGTGCGACACTTGGGCCTCCCCCAGAGTCTTTTACCATCCGCGAGCGACCAGACTTCAGCAGAGGTGTCATCTGTCACGATCGCGATTTTGGTCCCGTCCGATGAAATATCCAGTGATACCACGGCTTTCATATATGTGAACTTGTTGACTTCTTGATGTGTCCTCGCATCCCACACAAACACCCGCCCATTTCCCGTTCCGGCGGCGATGCGTTCTCCGTTCCGTGAGGTCACAAGGCAGCGAATAGGGCTCCCTATATCAATCAGTGTCGCCACCTCTTTTCTGTCTTCCACTAGCCAACATCGAATCTTCCCTTTGTCGTCACTGCCCAGTAATTGCTCTCCATCAGCAAGGAGCGCGATCGACGATATCTTGGATTCAACGCCTGTTTTGACCACCTTTCGCTCAATGGTGTTCAAATTGATAGTTTCAAGCGGGTCATCTTCCCCTTGTTCAGATGCATCGGAAAGCTTGAAACAGAGCACAATGATCGGAGCGCAATCCGGGGGTCGAAGATCCACTTACTTCGTTATCAAAGTACGGGGTAGAGAGGACGTTACGCAAGTCCCACAATGCAACATTCGAGTTCCCAGCGATCACGAGTTTGTACTTGCGGGAGATGGCCATGGAATGGACAAACTGGGGATGACGAATGACGATGCCGATTTGCTGACGTGTAGAGGTATCCCAGAACGAGACCGATGAATTGGCAGAGGCTGCGATGAATGTGTCGTTTTTCGATAAGGAGATGCATGTGGGCTTGTTGTTGCTGTGAATAGACAATTCGAACTCGAGCGTCTTCCGGCTGGAGGCGTCAAGACAGTGGATTTTGCCGTCGCGAGCCAATACAAAGAGTCGCTGGCTGTCGCTAGCCCAGGTGAGGGACCGGCCGCGGATTTCAGCAATGCGCACGAGTTTGCCATCCTGACTGTCGAAGATGGAAAGGGTGTCAGAGTCCTCTGCGCCAATAGCAAAGAGTAACCCGTCAGGAGAGAACCTGACCGTGCGAATGGGGGAAGTGTTGCTGCGCCAGACTCGTCTGCTATCTGGGAGTGACCAGACTTCGGCAATGTTACTGTCGTCCGTCGCGATCGCGATTTTCGTCCCGTCTGGTGAAATGTCGACCGAGTTCACCGCTTTCTTGTATGTGAATTGACCCTTTTTTTCGTCGCTCTCTTCGTCCCAAACGACCACTCTGCCGCTTTCCGTTCCAGCCACGATCCACTTTCCATCTTGTGAGACTGCAATGCAGCGAACGGCACTCCCTAAATTCGATGCAGTACCTTCCTCTCCATCATCCACGTCCCAACATCGTATCCTGCCGTTATTTTCACCGGTCAGGAATTGCTCTCCATCGGGAGAGAGCAAGATCGATAGCACTTTAGTTTTAACAACGATTGTGATAGGCTTTTCCTCAAACATAGTACTTGATGCCTCACTTTCATCTGAACTGGCCGTCATTATCACTCTGTTTTATCACCTTTCGTTCCTCACCTTCACTAGAGTCTGTTGCTACTCGTCAGCGTCAGCACTCCCGCTTCCCCCTGACTCACACTTACCACGATCCCTGCGCCATGGCAACACCTTGCGAAGTATAGTGCTATCCAACCTGGAGTGCCCACTGCGAGGCATAGCCTTGGAATGGTACGAAGTACGAACTTGACGTGTGGCCATTTCCTTAGCGCCTGCCAGGCATCCCCAAGTTGCCTTATTGGAACGCATCAATCGCCTCGTGTTCTGCGCACTGACCCATGCCGGCAACTTGCTTCCATTGCCAAGAGTAGCACCGACAAGGTATATGCGTATCATCTCAGAAATCGTTCATGAGGTCTCGCGCTCACCTGGCTGTCAGCTATATTTCTATTCAACTTTGAGTGTATTCGCTCTCCAGATATGCTTTAGTACGTCTGTCGTCCAGTCCACTGCCAACTCTCTCTTTTCAGGAGCCCAGAATCTCGTCATAACCCTCCGACCCTTGTGGGTACATGACACCAACTTGAATGCTCTAATATAGCCATTGCGTACCGCATCGCAGTGAATAGCTTGATCGCGGCCCAATTTCACAGAGAAGCTTCGTTGATAGGTGATATCCGCATGACCGACGTTGAGCTGAAGGCGAATCTGTCCACATTGAGCACTTTACAACATAGTCGCATGCAGATCGTCTTATTTTCCGATTCTCGCATCTTTATCCTAGATAGAGCACTCTCAGCACGGTGATCACTTCAGTCCTTGTCGTTTCTGACGTCACACATGGTCTGAGACAGGGGCTAATTCTATACCGCCACTTCTTCTAGGGTAATGACGTCACACCAATTTACTTCGTCGTGGCTGATACATTCACGATGAGTATAAGAACGAGAGGAGGTCGACCCAGAGACCACAGACCACAGACCACATCCACCATGATCCCATCCACCCTCCTCGTTCTCGCACTTACCCTCGCCGCCAACGGCGCCGTCTTTGAGCGCGGCACCGTACGTCCCTCTCCGTCCACGTACGCAACCGCTGACCCGTCGCAGATTCCCAGCAGCGCCCCCCTCTCTCCCAGCATCCGACCCACCTCGCCGTGCGTCGCCTGCTCAACCCCCCTGCCATCGAGCACGCCCCCGCCACCCTCGTGCGTCATCCCCACGAGCACGTCGTCATCGACGACCCCATCCCCCACTGGCACTGGCACTGGCACCGCCAACTGC